>BJKM01000164.1:860000-1075815 GCA_015082035.1 Chaenogobius annularis | reverse complement strand
TGTTTGGAATGTGTAATAAATGCTAAATGTTAATTGCCGACACTAGTGACGGCCCTTTTGGATTATTTTTGATCCAATTTCAGTTTGCGTGGAGTTGGCGTTGACGATACCGAGTGTGATTCCAATGTTTACCGTCACAACCATTGTATTTTCCTCCCCTGCAGCTCCCCTGTGAAAATACTCTCTCTTTTTAGTATTATTGTTATTGAAATAAGTCGGTACACAAACATTCAGAGATGCTGTAAGGCTGGTTTCCTGCCCAGAGACAGCAGGGGGCAATGACGGACACTTCAAACACCCCAAAGACGTTTAATAAGATGGGAATAAAAATCAGGTGCATCGCCTTTTAACATTATAGGCCCCTTTCCGCCGACAACCCTCAACTTCCACCCTAACACCCACATGACAAAAACAAGTGACCCAAAGTGCTCTTCTCAATTACTGTTTTCAATCAGAAGCCCACTTTGCCCCTTGCAAAAACGCCTCCGACCGCACTCATGTTCCAACCGAATAATGGCCTCAAAGTTTGTCTGTGTAGAGGTTGAGACGTACACACTGTTGCATTTGCCTCTCTCACTCCTCCTCCTCCTTTTATCAATGGAAGAGCCCTATTGATCGTCCGCTGATTGTGTCTGGGATCCCTGCAGGCGTCCAGGTACTTAAGTGGCTTTGACTGACAACCGCTGCCTCGCTATTCACCGCGGGCCATTCTCATTTTCACCATGTATTTCGCCGCATTAGCTCAGCAAAAAAAGAATATTTTTTTCTTCTTCTCTCAGCAGTCGAGATTAGCCGGGTTTGCGGACAGCGGGGGGTGGACGAGAGAGGGGTTGGAAGGTCATGGAATGCGACCTTTGACACCGGTGTGGGTGGACACTGAGGGAAATATGAAACCCAGGATGCTAGCGTTAGGAGATGGACAAACAAAAAGAGATAAAGAAGGGCGCTTTGAAGTGCGCTACAAGCTAACATGAAGGGTCTGCGATGACGGAGCGGTGGGTGAGTAAACATGATTGTGTGGTCTAATTGTTGGTCGGTTCACTGGTTAATCTGTAAAGGCTTTGGTTGCGAGGTCTCTACTGAACTTTGGTCTTTGGAAACGTCTTCGCTTTGTTTTTTCACATTTTACGACGTTGAATTTCAGTTTGTGTAAATATTTAAAGGAGACATTCACTGTTCTTTTCGTTGTTGTTTTTTTACAATGGCGATCCCTCATTAATGTTCTCAGAGTTCTAAAATGACACGTAGCCACTTTTCAAAAAGAAAAACTTCTCAATGACAATCCGACGCTTTTTTACAGTGAACTGTTACTATAAGAGGCGGGGCTTTATCAGTTCTACAGTTTTTGAACAGGAAGTCAATGGACCTGTTTCTGTATTAAGCCGCTTTAGATCAATACAGCGGTTTATAAAGACAAAAAAGTTAAATGTTGATAAACTTCGGATATTTTTCAATACTAAGTACCTGAAAAAAGTGCACTATGTCTCCTTTAAACTCTCAAAACAAATCAAGGGAGCGTGAATGACGGCTTAATGCTTTTACACCTCTGTCTTTTTACCTTTAACCAGTACTTTATGTTGAAAATTGCGTTCTTTTGTCTAAAAAGAGTGTATTTTTTTTTATTTTTATGATCCTTGTGGCATCAAAATTGGTAAAGTGCCAACCCTTTATCTTAGAAATTTGATTTGAGAGTTTGAAATGTCAGTACTGGAGCAACAAAGTACTCGTCCAAAGGCGCTTATACATTTCAGCCCCTACGGAAGACTTAAAGCGACCGTTTAAAAAAAAAAGAAAAAAAAAAAGTTGTCAGTATTTACCTCTCATATTCCATTCTTTTGTTCATCTTGCACTCTCCCCTAAACACACTATTCTTTTCTTGTGACACTACGAAAACACAGATTTCATAGCTGACATCTCTTAGCGCATCATAACCACTTTGCGAGCATGTTCTCGCACCAGCCCCCCTGTGTTCGGTTGGCGACGTGGGCCTGGCTGTTCACTTGTGCGTGTTGTTGACCCAGTGCCTGGCTCCTCACTTAATGACTGTGGCGGGCTCACCTGGAGTTTCCATCGATCGGGCCCCGGGCGGCTCAACAAGTGGCTAATGAAAAGACACATCTGCGGACGGCGCGCGCAGGAGTACAGACGAGCAGCGCTTTCAACAGTTTTTTTTAACGATAAATGGGGATAAATATTGTCACTTCATCTTCGTGGCGGCTTGTAAATGGGCTGTAAACTGTGAGCGGTGTAAGTGTAAGTGCAGTCGGCGCCTTCTAGAGGTGACATTGCATATTGATCTTAATATTGCCTTGTAAACTGTGTGCGTCTTCATAGTAAATGGGAACTCTGCACGACGACCCACCAGCACTCGCGCTAGATCATTGCCTGTTCCCAGAGGCAGCACCCCCAGCTGGCACTGTAACACATGGCCAGAGCGACAGTGACAAGAATGCACTGCTTTGGTCACATAGTTTACATACTATACAAGAATACTTAAATGCTAACATCACAGATATATCATCTCTGCTCTAATTTCACACAAGGATTGTTCATATGCCTGTACTTGTTTACATTTGCCTTCAATTATCCACTTGAGGGATCTGAAACAGCCAGAAGCCTGTTCCAAGCCGATACTTTGTGATGACACTACTTTTCTTTGGATGTTTTTATGAAATACCTGTTTGTGAAGGTTGAGTTTATCAATCTCAGACAGGACCCAGCCCACACTGCCGTCACCTCCACAAACCAGGATCCGAAAGTTGTCAAACTTTTGAAATAGACGTAGACTGAAATACATGAACACAGGCAGAATTTGGTAACTATTTATGTACGGTAGCTTTACTCGTGTAACTAATGTTAGTCCTTACCCGAGGTGTGGCCCACCATTTCACGAGGTCAAAGACTTGGGCCGGGTTGAGGAGCTGCTTGAAACGTCGCAAGAACTTTACTCCCTGATTGTCTCCACTTTTAGAGTTTACAAACACCAAAAGCGGGCTGGCACATGACGGGGGACAAGTAGCTTTCCAGAATCCTTTGGAGAAATGTAGAACGGGTAAAACTTTTGTAAGCAATGACACTACATACATATCTATTGTTGGAATCATGGACAGTAGAATAACCCAATTCTTAGCTCTGATTTTTGGTGTGTGTTAACACACAAAGTATATTTGAGAATAAACAACATCTAGTGACATGTGTCAGTAATGAATTGATTTTTAGAGTAATTGTTGAATTTGGAAGACAAAGTACAATGAAGTTAAATGTCATTCAAACATTTTGTTGTTGTTGCATAATTTCACTTTTCAAAAACCTGCCTCAATAATCTGATAACTCCGGAAATCAGATAATGATCAGATTTTGGGTGTGCATGTAAACATAGCCTGGTTGCTAAGAAATTTGATAATGAAAGTGCTCAATCGATTCTGTTCTAGGGCCCCGAATAAACAAAACTGTGAGTTTCAAATTGTTTCTATTTTCTCTGATTGCAGAAGCTCCTGAATTTATGAGGGGAATTTATAGTGATTCTGTTAGGCTTAGACTAGTGCCAATGAACATGTTTAACTGATACTATCAAATGTGTGTAATAAAATGTCTGTTTCATTTGTTGCAGTTCAGAAATCACTCATCTGTGTATTGCTGTAAATTGCCTGTTCGCAGTGAGTCCATCTAGAGCAGTCGTTATGATAACCTCATCAAAATCAAGCTTCACAGTACAGGAGAAACCAGCACATGCCAAAAGCACGTGTTTAGCTCACACTACCATGCACACACATATGGATAATCTAACCATGGCAACACAACATAAGGGCTTGATACATACAGTGTAATCTGCACTGCGCACCCACCACGCTGTCAAAGGCTTTGTGCACACCCAGTCATATGTGTCTGTTTTCTTCTCCATATCCTTCTAAAGCTCTCTGTCTGGTCCCTACTTTGATTTTTTTTCCTTCTTTTTGTTATTCTGTCAGAGAAAGCAGGGAAAAAGGAGGAGATGGAGGAGGCTAGAGGGAAAAAAAACGGAGGGAAAGTCACGACTCTTGAGGCACGTGTTTCAGTCTGATCCCCCGCTCAGCCAATTACAAAGCCCCTAACCACTCTCTCTCTCTCTCTCTCTCTCTCTCTCTCTCTCTCTCTCTCTCTCTCTCTCTCTCTCTCTCTCTCTCTCTCTCTCTCTCTCTCTCTCCTCTCTCTCTTCTCTTTCTCTCTCTCATCCTGCAGTTGGGCAGCGGGGTGCAGGCACATGTGTTGAGATGGTGAAAAAATAAAAGCTATCATACAGGGAAGCATATCATCTGCGGTTTTCCGTCCTAGATGTCAAGTTATATCTATCCACCAATTAGACAGAGACACGCTGTTCAAATGATTTAATCACAAGAACAATTTGTATAATGTGAGGTTTCTGTCCCTTAAGGCTGAAAAAATAAATCATTTTATAAATGCATTGTATTTTCTGTTGGTGTTATTCCATAGTCACAAGCAATGTACTATAACTGGAACAATATACATTTAGATACAAATAACAGGTATACTAACATTTCAAACTCGATTTAGATACTAAAGAATAGGTTCAATACTCAAATACAAATTTCAGTAGCACAATGATAAAAAAGGCTCTTTAAAAAAAAAAAAAAAAAATTCTAAACACAGAATAATGGTACTTTATAAACCTATTGTATGTTTCTTTAGGTTTTTTTGTATCGATACTTGCTTTTGCTTCGTATCTGCTTTTCAATATAATCCTACTAGCTTAATCATAGTAGCAGCATCCAAGTGATATAAATGTATAGTGACATGTTTATATGCATACAATCACGCTCTTAATATTTCCTTTCTAAAGAATAGCTCTGTTTATAGTTGGCCAGTGTTTAAACTTTCATTCAATTGTCACATGTATTGTAAGACAGTGCTGGTGGAGAAGAAGAGTCTCTCCCTCCTGGTCACATGTCCACACACCTCGTCACATGATACAAAGGGCTATTTTTAACTCCTGGCTATAAGGGAGACACGCCAGGTAAGATTAACTTTATTCACATGCTTTTTCAGCCACTACAAATTGAATCAATAGGAAGATACATAGACAGGAACAAGCTTTTTTAATGAACATAAAAGTCTGCATGCATATACTCTTAAGAATCTACATTAAAATAAAGTAATACCTCAGTGGACCTAAAAAAAATCTAATACTGTACTAATTTTGACACCATATAAAGTGATGCTTTTAGGACATTGGGTTTAACGTGAAATAAATTATTGTAAAACGTTGTGTAAGCTCCTTTTATGGCAGCTTTTAATTTGAGCACGGAGGTTAAAGTTCACACGAGAACCGCTCTAAAACTAAATGGACTGGAAACTCCTTTTCAAGGGGCATTTATTGCTGCTCATACAGAGATTGGTTTTGGACCCTGGGGTGCTCTCAAACAGGTGTCAGTGTTGCTTACCATCTGAGTCGATGCTGTTGAGTGCCGTGGGGGGAATGATGGAGACTTTACACTGACCCAGGGGACATTTGCGAGGATATAGGTCCATACAAGATGTGTGCACCTAAATCAATTACAAAATGTTATTATATGTATATATATATAAAAAATCCCTTCTCACCCTCCGCGGGTGGTCTCATCCCTTTTTCTAAGCTCGGGTCCTCTACCAGAAGCCTGGGAGCTTGAGGGTTCTGCGCAGTATCTTTACTGTTCCTAGTACTACACTTTTCTGGAGATATGTATATATATAGTCAAAATGAGGCAATTTAAAAGTAAATTTTTACATTGTGTCTTTTAGATATTTGCTCTAGACTGTATGACAAATTTACATCTGAGAAATGTATATATCTGTATAAATAATCGGTAAAGTGCTTTATAGAGTATACTCTATACAGAGACTAAATAGACTCCATAAAGGCAATGAATATCTGTCACTATGAGTATTTTCTTTGACCTTATTATACCAGGAATAATTTTAGGACCATAAAAAGATGAGCCTTTGTCTAGACTTTTGACTGATGTGAGGTGAAGGTTAGGTAAGAAAACCATAAAAGAAAAGAGGACATTTAATCTCTCTCAGACAGAGATCATGATTATAAATTAATGAACAAATGTCGGCCAGGCAATCCTAGTGAGGGTGAGGAATTACGAAAATATCAAAATTTTGCACATTTTACAAGCTTTGTATTTCTTACTTTACATTTTGTGTTAATTCTGCTTCAACCTGTCACAGGACATCATAAACTGTTACACCAATTTCAGCAAAGGCTTAAAGATACAGATCAACAAATCTATATGAAATGAATTATTTGGCAAAAAAGTTTTATTTGCGTCACCAAATACAGTAGTAGGTATAATAATATAGCTATAATAATAATAATATAATAGTAAAATAAATGTTTTATTTTAGTTTAATATGTTTCCAACCCAAATGATTCTGCAGGAGCCTTAAAAATGATTTGGTATGGACTGGAAACTCAAATCCTGCATCAATCCAGCTCATAATAATGAATCGCCTAACTACATTTTGATAGCATAAAAGTCACAGGTTCCAGAAATTAAAAAAATTAAAAGGAAATCGTGACTGATAAAGAATGAAACACACCTATTACATAATTACCCGGATTAGTCAGAGGAGTGAATTTAAGATATTTAACAAGATGAAAGTGTTTTCAGATTTATGCACTGGTAACAGATGTCCTCCTACCATAGCTTTGCACCAGAGGCAGCGCCAGTCCTGCAGCCTCAACACGCTGCCACATGTCTTATCACACACGGCACACTTGGCACTGACGGGAAGGTTCCCCTCCAACCACTGGTGAGGCATTGCAATCTAGGTACACAAAATGAACTACTGTCAATATATGCAAGCAAATATGTCTTAAAACATATATTCAATAAAACATACCCCATCTTCATCCTCAATAATATCTTTTCCTATGGACGCCAGTGTTGTCCATTTACAGTTGTTAATGGCTCGGACAGCACAGCGCTTGTGGGCTTTAAATTTACACACTGAAAAAAGAAACAATGCCATCAGAGTCTCAATCAGTGTAAACAAAAGTGATATATATTGACAGAAAGCTTTCGTTGCAAAAAACACAGACAGTGCAACTGCTATCTAGATAAAGGATTAGTTGATCCTTACCGACCCTGTAAAGTACAATCTTCGAACTAAATTAAGCCAAATTGCATATCAGTGTAATAGCTATCCCGAGTCGCAGTCGACAGCAACAGCAGAGTGTCCATGTGCTTTAAGGCAACTGGTTAATTAAGGGTTCGTTCACACTTGTCGTTATTTGGTCTTAAATTTAGCCCATTTTAGTCTTGAGTTGGACTTGGTCCTTAAGTCCTTATTTAGTCCTGGTTTAGTTTCAGGTTTAGTCCAGATTTTGTCCCAATTTTGATGTGGTGATCTTGCAAGTGTGAACGCAATTTTAGTCGCACGTTTAAGCTATAGCAACAGTAGCACTGTAGTATAATGACCATGGAGGTACTGAACTAGCAAACTGGTTAATGTTCATTTATGTTTTAGAGATTTCTGTAAGGAAAAGTGGATTACTTTCTTCAGTCTTGCTTGATATGTATACTGTGGCCTGTTCAAAAATGTATATCCCTGTGATAATGACAAAAGGGTGCTAATATTTTCAAATGGCCTTAATTATCTATATTTTCAGGAGAGTATAAAATGCATATACAATCTTTAGGACACAAACCCAAAATTCATGTCTCAAACTCAAAAGTTGGTTTAACTTTTTCATGTAATGTGTATAAAATGTATATGCTCAAATGTAATGTGACGTCTCCAAACCCCAGTATGTAAATGTAAGTGCAGCCCGCTTATGAAGCTATTATGTATAATTAATAACATGCATAAAACATCATTTGAAAAAGCGTGACAGAGTTCAACCCAGCAACTCATGAATAATGCAACGATTACATCTTCCAACCATTTCACCCTCCCACAGACACCACACAAAAATCCTCAAACTTCAGCATAACCGGACATACAATGCCATTGCTGTGTTTCCGGCTAAACACTATTATGGTGCATTAGCAGAGCATTAGGCATGATACCGCTGGCTCTTTAGGGCTGGACTGGGAACATTTGTGAGCAAGGATGGCTAGACTTTGTGTGTTTTAGTGTTTGTGTGGAGGTATATCATAAATCAATCACAGCAGAGCGTCTGGAGCAGGAAATCGAAGGGGAAATTTAAGCCACGCTGATTGCTGTGAAACTGTTTGGCCGGTGGTTTAATACAGACGTAGTTGTTCTTTCTCTCTTGCTGTGCGTACTCCTCCCTTTCGGAGTAATCGAATTGTCATTGATAATCCATTGCTTTTCTCTTCCTCACATCTGTCTCTGACTCGTGTGTTCGACCTGATGGTGCTAAACAAAGCTGTGATAGTGAGCCTGTGTCTGAAAGAAAGTGTATAGACTAAAAAGACTCCAAATTAAAGTGATCTATTTCGAAGTAAGTGACAGCACCAGGCCAAGTAAAAGGTCACAGTTGGTTAGTTTTCAAGACATTTTTTATTCAGCATTATAAAGGCATGTGATATGTGAATAACTGCATGATTGTTTAATGCCATATTGCAAAAAATTCAAAGCAAAGCAACAACTCCATGGAGACAAGCAAGTGGGGGACACAGCATGAGAAAAGTTACATAGTACACCTTTAAATCATTTTTAAGATCTTATTTTCTGTTTCCACCCCCGAAAGTGTACTTTTAAAGCAGAAAATGTTTTGTGTCTGAAAAGGCTGATCTAAAGCTGTGCTATTAGCCAAAAATGCATGTCAATACGAGGGTGAGTAAGAATGAGTTAGATAGGTTTAGATATCTACTTTTATTGTTGGAAAATTAGGTAAACATTGACACCAATAATATGTGAGTCTGTAAAGAGTCCGTTGCAGACCAGCTCTCACACGGGCATAGAGTACAAAGTGTGTTTGTCTGTGTAGAGTTCACACTTTACTGTAATAGGTAAATCTGCATGTAACTCCCACAAGTCCTCAAAATGTTGCATACTGTATAAAAGGAAGCTGAAACCTTTGCATAGGAAGAAATCAAAGAAAATCCTTTAAAATAAACTGATCCATCCAAATTGGCAGATTGTCTCAGGATCAGGTCAGAAGTAAATGTGTCATTGTTTTCTCAGTGCCCAGCCCTATATCCTGTTGATACCAACATCCATCAAACAGTATTGGTTAAAAGTGGCCAGCAGTCTCTCACTTCTGCTTTTCCACGTTTCTACCCTGCATAAATCCGATATTGATGAGAAGAGCTGAAACTGGCCTCTTATGACCATTTGTGCAATTGTGAGTTTAAGTGTGTCTTTGTGGTGAGGAGATTATTGCAGATAATAGCATTCAGAGGCCTCTTAACGAGTTGGTCCTTTCTCTTGTCTCTGCTGCTATCTTTGGCCTCCCACTCGTTGTACAAGAGGGTCTAATTGTAGTGGGTAATGAGCTCTGAGTGGAGAGATATCAGGCTTTCACGCACACACCTAACCCAGCGTTCAAAACACACAATGCCCCTGGATATATTAGGACAGGGAGCAGCAGCAGATTATTTCGATCTGCTGCCTGTCGCTGACACTTCACACCAGCCCATCAGCCTTTTCTTTCAATCACCTGCTGTTCTCCCAGAGATGAGGTGAGAAGATGTGGCGTCATTGACAATTTTTTTTTCCCTATCTGTAGCATTGGAGAAATGGAGAGTTTGCAAATGCAAAATGAAAATTTAAATAGCTGCTATCTGGGGGATTTATGTAACACACCGTATGACATGCTTGAGCGGGTCTCCAGTGAATTACACCTCACAACTCTATTTTTACAGATTTCAGTGAAAGATTAATTTACTCAGACACATTTAATAAGGATGAAAGATTCATTTTGTATTTGCATGTTGTGGCTAGTGGCATTGCCAATTTCAAATAATAATTAACAATACATATATTTCGAACTTTCTCACTCCATTTTAGAATGTAATTTCCAACACAATATAGTAGTTTCATTAGATAAAGCGCAAAACTAAACTATTCTGGAAAGGTCCAAAATTCTCCAATATGTAATTTTATTTTCAGTATCAATAGCTCCTCAAATCAGTATCTTGTTTTATACTAGTTATAGTATCAATTAGTATCTGATCTGGGTCATTTTTTTTTGCCATCTAGTCCATAAAAAACAAAATAACCTTACCTTCACATGAGAGGCCATGAGATGTCACGCCTGACAAGCTGTTCTTTACAAACATTGCAGAAGGTGGGCCGTGCATGGGAGCAGGCATACCAGTTGTGCATCCCTGAGAAGTGCTCCACATTGAACTGTGCTGTCTGCCAAAAAGAAATTTAAAAAAAAACAAAAAAACATTCAAATAACACTGATTAGTATGCTGGCTTTTAATTCAAAATATATTTCCATAGTCAATGATAAAATGTAGTTTTGTCATTAAAAGTGGCTCCAGAAATGTTCTCATAAAAGAAATTATGAGAAAAATGATTGCAGTAAAAGAAGTTTGATGCAAAAGTGTGAGCCTGAACAACTTGCTGACTGCAGTGGTGTAAAAGTTGTTAATTGAATCTTGTCACATAATTGGACCGCTCCTCTGAGATGTAGCAGATGTAACATGTGGTTAGCACAGTGTGGGTGTTGAGTCTGCAGTGGCTGCTGGTGCAGTTCTACATACAGATGTCTAATGTATTATGAGTCCATTTGTAACAGGTGCCTCAGATCTGGGTCTAACAGACTTACACCACACAGACCCGCCTCAACAGGGGGCGCCATGTACGACTGTACAACATATGTGTATGTGTGGTGCCCTGTGGAGTGACAGCAATGGGATACTGCTGCATTGCAGTGCAATAAAGGGGTGTGAGATAGGATTATATAAGAAATCCCAAATCAAAGCCATTAACATGCATGGCGCAGTTTTTTGCTTTGCTCACCACAAGCGTCTCGCTGTCAACACATTGCCAAGATTCAGCACATCTTGTACTGACATGAATAAACTGGAGTTTTTCTCAGAATACACCCAATTATTAAATGTCTTTGCTTTTAGTGTCTGTATTGCGCATTATTATCTACCTTTTTACTTTGGTGAAATCACTCTACAAGTGCATGACGCTGAGATGAGAGATGTCCATTTGTATCCACAACAGTGGCTTATTCCATTTAAAATGTATTATTGTTTGTAAAGCATTTTTCTCCATGTCCGGACATCGCTTTCAATTATACATCTGAACACATTAAGCCTGCCTATGCACGCCTGTTCATGGCCACAGCCCCATTACAGCTACATGTACTGTAAAGTGTGTGTTTACTTTTGCATTGCATGGGACCCTTACTAAATGACAAAACACAGCACAGGATCTCAAGACACACAGCATAACACCTTTAACATAGAAGATTAGATTAGTGAAGTTATCTTGACAATGTTTTGTAAATTCAACTAGAGTTGAGAAGAGTCACTTATGGATGCAGTTGAGAATATAAAAATGCCTTAGCATACTGTAAATCTCTTCTTCAAACACTCCCTAGATTTCTTCTCTGTCTCACACACACACACACACACACACACACACACGTGCACTCAAGCCCACAACGTGCACATAAACATCAGTAGACGGGGCATACCTCGTAGTGTTCTCTGGACTGGACAGACTTGAGTGAACTGATCCAGTCCTCCATCTCTTTTCTGTTTTCGGCGCAGAGGATGAGCCTACGAAACGGAGTGATCACCTGGACACAGTGGAAGACAAGACCCCCTGGTTAGACGATTCCAGATAAAACAGTGACTTCTTTTGGAAGAAGGAGAGACTTTCAGAGATGTGCAGCCGAGCCCGCCGTACCACTGCGAGTCTGTAACCGTGCGCTCTGTCTTTAAGAGTGAGCTGGGATGAGAAACACCCCTCCCTTCTGATTTTGCTACTTTCTCTCCCTCATTATCTCTAGCTCCCTCGTCCCTTCACACCTTCCTCTAGTTAGACTTTGCTTTCACCTCTTTGCTTTTTTCCCTGACTCGCTCGGACCACGGAGCATTGAGGAAGATCGGTGCTGACAGGAGAAGTGCCTCGGAGAAGGCTAAGAGCTTGTGTCGCCCCGCCGCTCCTGCGTCCTCTCTCTGGTGTGTGTTGGTGTGGTTAAAACTGCGGACTGTCGGTGGATAACCCTCCAGACATACAGCGAGACTTTCAACAGGGCATCATTTATTCATCCTCTCTCATCCACTCTTTCTAACTGGCCATGTCCTAATGGGATCTCTTTAGCTGACAAGTCATGATGGATAGCCCACTTAACATGAGTGTATCAATGCACTCATTTTAATATTCACTACATGGCTATTATGTAAGCCACAGTAAATATCCATGTGTAATAATCATAAACAAATCCTTGGAGGTGATATTGACAATGCAAGAAATAGGTGTAAAATGGTATATCTAAGCAAAAATGTAATTTACAGGCCTGGCAGGTGTTAATGAGCCCTGATCTAAAGTGAAAAAGAGCGCCGCTTTGAGACACTGGAATATGGATTTTGTTTTCTCTCACCAGAAGAGAGGACGTTGTCGACATGCACAGTAACAAAACAATTTCAATACAACATTAACATTAGTACATGATGACATGATGCGGTGCAGGTCACAGGGATGTGGCTCGATGCCCAAACAATTAGCTTAAAATCTGTCCCGACTCTTCTCCCCTTTTACGCTTACATCCGTCCTGTCTATTGGCCAAAACATTGTACATACGGAATTTCTGTGAAACCTCTGTACAATGGGGTAATTATGTTTGAGTTGTCAAAAAACATACAACAAAAACCCACATATTTTTATCCAATGGTAAATATAATTAAAATGTTGTCTGGATTTAGTTGATTTTTTGTTTTAGTCCATCAGAAATTGTTCCTTGGATGTTGAATTTGTGTATGGTCTAGTTATGGATGTCAAGATGAATAGGTAATCTTGAATATTCAGGTTACAATATGAACGGAAGAACAAAAGAATAATAACTGGGACAATTTTAGAAGCACATTTTTTATTCAATCTATTGTCCAAAAAATGTACTTTATTTTGTCATTCAGAAAGTTAGATTTTGTAAAGCTGGTCACAACTTGAGGAATAGTAACCTGTTAGACAATGGGAATGAAAGAAAATTAAAGATTTCACTATTGATTGGTCATCATCTCAGTAATTGTGAATAATCATAATATTGTGATGGATTTTCTAGCAATAATCGTAACTCAAACATTTTAAATCATGACCTCCCTCGGTTTCGTCTGGGACTCGTGGGAGTGAAAAGTGTAACGCGAATAAAGTTTCTCCTTTCTTTCATTCATTACTGTTTAAATCGTATTATTTGAGCGAAAAATTCAATGTTACCTTTGCCTTCAACATTTCCCAGCAAAATCCACAGCAATTCATTCAGTTTAATTGAGAACACCCGGCTGAATACCTTTTTTTAATCTTTCACCTTAATGTAAACCTGCAGGGCACACACCGGCTCTACAAATGTGCTGATGTGTCTTTTCTTCTCTGGATTACAGTGTTCGTCTGTCCGCGTGTACGACTCAGCCAACTCACCCACACTTATGCGTATTCGCGCGCACGGAGGCCAATTGATCCCTTCGGACATAGATCATCCTGTCTTTGTGCTGGAGTAGTGTGTCCGTGCGAGTTTAGCTGGTGTGTGCGTGGTGATAAGATTGGTTGCCAGGGGAAACAGGAACGACGTTTCCAAAAATGGCTCCCGGCATCCCTCAAGAGTGGAAAACCTCCCTTGATTGTTGACCTTCAATATACATTCATCAGCTGTGTGTTTCTGATCAAGTGTGACACGGCGCTGCGTATCAGAACTGAAAGATGGAGCAGGTATGTATGATAACGGGACCAAGAATAATACTACCAAGAATAATTGAATGTGATTTGTTTTTACAGATGATTTTCGGATTTTATTAAGTCACCATCAACTTGTTTGTAATTATTGCTGGCTTTTGACATCTGATAGAAAAAGATGTAACGGACAAAAGTAAAGATAGGAACATTTAAACGTCACAATAGGAATTCCAAAAGTTACGTTACGTCTAATTCGGGCAGGCGATATTGACAAAAAAGAAAATCTTGAGTACGATATTCAGACGATATTATGTCAATCCAACCAAAATGTGATGAAACATGTCCTTAAACATATTAGTTGAGAGTTATTTATCAGACAATTGTAAAATGAACCACAAATGTGCAGTCGACTGTATATTTTCCAATACAAAACCACCTACTCATGTTAAGTAGGAGTATCAGTGTTTTCATGCAAGCATCCAAAGGAGGATTAGTGACAGTTTTGTACTGATCCTGTGTCTAACGGGACCTGCTTTGACAGATGTCCACTGCCTCTTGCACATACACCATTAAACACACAAATAACAGCATCACAATTGACTTTCAAATTACCTCTACAATCGTTTCCCGGCACAAATACACCCACGATTCAAACCTCATCACAGATCTCATGGACTTGAAGTGGTCAGTTATAATGAGTGCAATGCAATAAACACGAGGGAGGCAGTGACAGTTGCTATGATGGGAAACGATTCATGGTTTGGGTTGGGCTCAGCGTGGACTGGAGGGTGTGCAATGCTAGATGATGCGATAATGCAAAAAAAAAAGTCATAAGTGTAATTTTTTGGATAACATTAAACTATTTCAGAACTTGTTTGTAGAAGTCTAAACTACAGCGCAGATAAGTTTTATTGTGATTAATCTTGCAGTCCCTTTATGCAAATTACTCAGTTAATGTGACCTGTAACAAGCAGGGGGTGTGACGTCAAGTCGAATTATTACTTTCATCCACTGCAGTTAAACTCCTACATTACACATTTGTGACTTTAATGACCGGCTTATTAGACATACCTGTTTAATATTTTAAAGTCTAGCAGGAAATATCAACAATATATTCAATAAAGGAACGCAAGAAGTGCTATATTCATTCCCGAGACAGCATTCAATAAAAGCATACTTTGAACTATAAATAATTACACTATTTTGGTCAGTCTGAAGGCACCACATAACTATATTTTTTAACCTTTCTGCTCCTTTCCTTCTACAAATAAATACAATAAAATAGTGTTCAAAATTAATCACTTTACCATTACTGCTCATAGCAACATGCATACATCACCGCCAATACATTCCTGATCATTAAAACACAACAATAATAATCCTAAACAGGCGATGGTTTGAGGTAAACAGTAACAGCAACCCCTGCATTGCCTCCTCCGCAGTGTTCTCCTTCCCCTTTTATGTCGTACTGTCGTGATCACATAATTGGGCTTAGACTCCGCCTGACGGCACGCCACACCATGAGACTGCATATGCTCAAGTAAACCTCAAATCAAATTACCTCTGGGATGTTAAACGTTCCCGTGCTCCTGTCAGTGCGGCGCAGTCTTCATGTTGTCTATGTGTGCTGGCTGCTGCTCGCTCCCGTCTCGCTCGACCCGTGCCACTCTCTTACCCCTGGGATGTGTGTGTGTGTGTGTGTGAGTGCGATCAGCAGTGGATCTGACATCACTCTAGGATTTCCTCTACTCCTCTACCTTGCTGCTGTCGTCTCCTCGATACAGATTCAGATCAAACCTCAAGCTTGATTATATTGTCCAGTGAGTAAAACACTTGTATCATGACCTAAGCAATAGATTAAACATCTTTCTTTAAGGTGCTCTAAGGAAACTTTTCTGGTCAAGGGTCTATCACCTGCTTGTCATGGAGATGTTATAGCTTTGCTTGGAATGTTCCGCAGTATGGCGTTCAATTTATTTGACTTACATTTATGAAATTAAAGGGGACATATTGTCATACATGCAAAATAGACTTATTGGAGCTTTTAACTATGGTATAACGATGGTCCCTGACTCAAAGTTGTATTTCAAATGATGCATGTCCGTATGAATGTCCTGTATTCAAGTCTTTTAAAACAAAATATACATAAAAAAGATATACATTCTTTAATAAGCAAGCAAGAAAAAAAAACATAACTGATGTTGAAAAAGCGGTGCCTATAGTTTTGTACAGGAAGTCAATGGTCCCATATCTATCATGAAATCATTTTTGATTATTTATTTTTTTATTGCATATTACAATGATCAATGTATGTTATAGTTAAATACTAAAAAACAGATAAAAACAACATATGATATGTCTTCTTTAACTGTTGTATTGTAATACCTAACAAAGAATTACTTACTGTGAATGGGCTCACTTCTCCACAGATACGACCTCTAACAAAAGATTTACATCTCCATGGAGACAAGCAGGTGGCAGAACGTTCCCAGTAAAGTGACATATTTAGATTACTAACTAACTAACCAGCTGTCTGTGTATGAATGATTATAAAATCAGAATTGTAAGAAATGTCATCACATGTGCACATAATATTCACTGCAATCATTTAATAATCGTCCTTAGGCAATGAATATTTTCATTTATTTTAAATGCAAACTAAAAACACATGTTATCTACATACACAAATCAATAGAATGTTCTTTTCATTTATCTTTCTGTGGCACACGTGCTGCACACATCTACTACCAGTTCAGCTCATATAATCTTATTTATGAATATGACATAAGCCATCTCGAGCAGTCAGTGGAGCATTTGGATGTGTGGCTAAAAATAACTGTGTTCGGTTCAAGTCGCTGTTCTCCTGCCTGCTTCCTCCTCCTACGCTATTCTTAATATAGAAACAGTGCGGGAGAGCCGAGACATTTATAGAAAGGACAAGACACTAGTAGCTCTGGTGATGTCTGCTTGAATCCTCCAAGCACATCACGCTCAATAACCTTCACTCCCACACCTAACTGCCAGTAACACTGCTTATTACAGTATCTACAAATAGAGATGCCACAGGATCTGAATCTAACATAGACACAAGTGGTGGTGATAAACATACCGTAGTATTTATAGATTTATCCATAATAAATCTGTAGTTAATAAGTTATACAGAATACAGTTTTGAACACTGACATGTGACGGTGTGTCATTTTGTGACAGATTTACACAAGGAAGGTGCCAGAGCACACAGGAGCTACAGGTACGGGACAAGATTGGACAGTAAACTGTTGGATTAATGGGCATCCTTCAACCATCGCCACAAACTACAAGTATATGAACGTAATAATCAAGCATGAGCTAGTTTGTGCCACTTGTGCTCGTCGCAAGGCTGGAATGAATAAATGAATGAAGGAATGAATGAATGAAGGAATGAATGTCAAAAGGAATGAATGAACGAATGAAGGAATGAATGAATGAATGAATGCATGTTTTTTATTTAAGTGCCATGCACTCAGGTGCCCAGCCCACATGGGTTTATATGACGATGTTAACATTAAATAAAGAAAGCTGTCCGTATAAACAACAATATCTCAACATAAGAAGATACATCTTATTCATGTTAGCTCTGGATACAAAGTCTTCTGCCTTAATGTTCAGTCCTTCTCCTCACACACAGACACAGACACACAGAACATTTCCTTTTCAAATAACCAGTACATAATTTCACCTTCCGGCAGTCAAAACAAATCAGGATTTTTTTGTTTGGATTATGTCATACAAATGAATCCTGGAATAACATTCAAGTAACTGCACACTACGAGGGAATTGTGACTTCATAAAGAAAATAATTAAAAAATGTTGGGTATTATATTATATATTTATGGATCCATAATTAAAAAATGTACGCAGAAAAAAAGGGTACCGACAATTGCTCTATCTATAAAAACACACACATGGGTAGAATAAAATTGCTTGGGGATATTAATAAAATGTGACGCATTTGACAAGCATACAGTATAAGTGTGGAATTAAATAAAAATACATAAAAGGCACTCACTGTGAAGCTGTTGTTAACATTTTTAGTGCTGGACTCAGCAACACTGGCGTCCGATAGGTCCACTTCATCAAAGATAAGCGACTGAACAGAGGATGGAGCACAGAAGAAAAGAAATGCAAGAAACAGAATGAGTATTTAAACATATTATAATAACTTATACTAAGGATGAAATGAGAAACTAAAGGTGCACTCAGTTTTAAGGTAAAGGGTCCAAAACCCGATATTGTTGTTGTATTGATATTGTGATTTTGACTGAAATGTTCCACAAAATGGAATCAAACTTAGCCATCTCCATGGAGACAAGCAGGTGATTCACTTCACCAAACCAAGTACTTTTGGAAATAAAAGCGCCTGCAATGCAAAAAATAAGGATAGATGAGTATATACCATACTATGGAACATTCTGAGCAAAGCAATAACACTTTCATGAGACAAGCAAGCAATGAACCCTCCACCTGAAAACTTACAGAGTGCACCTTTGGTAAATAGCAACCTACTAAAATATTCCTACATCAATGAATTGATTAGAAATATAAATGTATTGGTTGTGCTACAATTTTTATTATATGTTTCAATGCTATTCTAAATTTAGTTTGTCCACAATAATATCAATTAATATGTTATAAAATGTTTTAACCTCACAATATACACATCAATTCTGATGTAGGATTGTAACATTGCCAAGCTATTATATAAAACTCTTTCTGATTCTGATAATAGCATGATTGTACAGTTTCAAATGTGTAGTGTGTGACTTCCACAGTGCTTCTTGCAACTAAAAAATCAAGAGAGTCATTCATTTTGGGAAGCAGCTTATGTCTGATGGGATGTGCATACGGAGTCATATGCAAACAGGAAGCTGACATCCTCTCATCTCTGTTATGTGTACGGCATTTAGGCGCTTGGGCTCCTAAAGGGCAACAAGCCAAAACTCCGCTGCCGTCACTCACAGGAATACCCTTCGCCCCAGTGTACGAGTGTAAGAAGGGAGCGCTGCAGCTGTCAGAGGAAAGCCCAGATAATGACGCTTTCCCCGGTCAGACTAAAAAGGGACCTCAGCCAATACTGTGTGTGCATGGCTCAGGCATGCTGCTTGGACCAAGTGTGAATGCCTACAAGTGCAGGTCATGTATGAGCTTAGCGAAGAGAGCATACCAACACTGACCGGTGACTGCTCTCTTGGCTGCTTAGCTCGCGTGTGTGCAAAGTGTTTTCATGCACGCATGAATGCCCACTTATTAGAGGCTATCAGTTTGGGCAGCGCCGTAATACAAGCTGACAGTGAGCGCAGGACAAAGACATCTTGACCTTTAGCTACAGATCCAGAGCTCTCAGCCTAAAGACAACATTTCAACGACAATGTGTAAGCATTATGAAAAAAAAAGATTAAGAAATATTTCAACCAATTTGGCAATTTGAATGAAATATACTATATTTTGTCTAGAAATTCACATTATAATGTTAGTTATGTATTTGTTGTTGAAATGTATTGTTGGATCATTGAGGAGCTTCTTAAGAATAGGACAGCACAGCTCTTAAAAACATGAATGGATGGCATTGCATAAAAGACAAACAAAACACAATGTATTTTTACTACATATACAGTGTGGTTTGCTGTCCAACCTTAACAAATACACTTTGCTTCCTTAAGTGTATTAAGGCATTCTTGTCATATGAGAAATATTTTAGGATCTTGTATTGTAGTAGCAATGATTAATTGTATTAAATCATTGTAGTTAGCTTTTTGGGGCAGGCTTAGAATCTGTGCTGATGCCAAGCCCAGATAAAAGAAGATGTCGGTGATAGAAAGAGAATTAAGTTCTACTCTTGCCAAATGTAAAAGCAAACTAGGAAGTTAAGGATTTATGGCAAAGGCCTTTAGTAATAATGAAGCCACCGTGTGTATGTTCATATGGCATGAATGCAGCTCTTATGCGGTTATAAAGAGACTATGGTCTGCTGGGGGTCTAGCCCCTGACCCTTGACCCTGACTGAGCTGTGCTGACCCGGACTCCCACAAGGCCTTCCTCAGATCCGCTGGCACCCATGGATGTGGGAGAGTGGCGCGCCCCTGTCCAGCACACAGACAGCACCCGCCAGCACACACGGCTCCGGGACACTCTACGCAGCGCCCGCTCCTGCCAATGTGCCACAGCACTGCCCGACTGGTGCACGTGCACAAACACATGCACAGAGCAAAACCAAGAGTTAAGTTCAAAGGGGACTCATCCTAAGAACCGATTAAAGTAAATGTCATTTTGGCAAAAAGACCCAAAGATGGATGCTTGAGCGTTTCTTTCTTAAATAAATTAGGTTTGATGATAATGGAAGCTTACCTTGGCATCTTTGGCATAGTAAAGAGTTCGTCCTCTCAATTTGAAGTAACGCTTTTTCCACCTCTGGAAGGAGCTGGTCTGTTTGAGCAGCAATCCCTCTTTTATGCTTGTCTGGTAAGAGAAAGAGATGCAACAAGATCAGTTTTATGCAGCACAGTAATTCATGATTCACAAAAACTGGAACAGCACTTTTACAGCTAAATCCCCATAAATCCCAAGGTTACCTACACACAGACACAGTTTTTTTTAATTGCTGTTGTATGCTTGTTTCTAAGGAAGAACTGCACACAGTGACATGGGCTGAAGCTGACATCCTGCCCACCAGCTGTGTCAATTTAAACATCCAAACACAGGACAAAGCACGCCAGAGACACCTACTACGGGGTGCATCAGGGGATATTTAACTCAACTGTGAATTAAAACAGCTCTTTTAAGACCAATTTTAAAATTCCCTCTATACAGCATTTATAATCCTAAATAGATCTCTTTTACCAAGTAACCAGTAGAGTACATTTCCATATCTATTTTATTATATACTGTATATTTCAATTATTCAGCAACACATTCTTTTGCACTCTTTGTGTGCTTCTTCAATAGAGAAATAAACAGAATCTAGCCATCTACTATAGATGTCATCTCCCCCTGTTGAAGGTAGCGCTTTAAGACTGAATCCTGCAGTGGATTAAGGTGAAATACCTCAACGCTCACTTCCCTATAAGGACTTTGCTGCTTGCCGCCAAGCGCAATCAAACTAAGGCTGAAAAACCGACATGGCAGATGAAGTCATCTCCTCATTTATAGTCAGGACACTACTGAGAGAATAACACTATGTGTTTACTCTTTCTGTAGTAAAACATCTTTATTCTTGTGCTACATCATTAAAGGACAGTAGCACACATCATGAGCAAAATAATTACACAACCGTACACCAAACTTCTATAATTTATGCCTACAGCTACTTTCCCTGGTTCGAATTGTATTATTAAGTTTTAAAATAAGTTACATTTTACAGTTCAAATTGCATATTTTAATCATTTATCAATGGTGACTGTACTCAGCATAAATAAGGAAATGAACAAATTCATTTGGAAAAGGCGTGTTTATTGGCATGCCTTGCAATGATGTAACATGTTTTATATTTATAATTTGATATTTTTTTCAACATGAGCAGTGCACTGCCAGAACAGACTTTGTTCCAGTTGGATGTTCCACTTTCTATATTTTGTCCCTCCTTGGCCTCCATAGTTCCTTTCCTTGTCTTCATCTCCTTCCTGTTGCCAAGTAGGCCAGAAGTGATCTATAAATAGTTTGCCTCTGCTGCTAAATAGTGACAGAAAGCTAGTCCTGTGCCTTAAGAGAAATGAGTAACCTGAGCTCACCAACGACAGTCTGCGTTGACACTGACAGGGAAACGCAAACTTACACAAAAGTAACGGCACAGCAGCAGCAACAACCTCTTGTCTCTGTTCTTGTTGATGTTAGGCAAACAGTGGCCACAGAACCTGCCCATGTATGAACTTAGAGAGCTTCCTATTCACATTTGTTTGGTCTCTTAACAACCATACTTTAGCATTTTAAACATTCTCAGTGAAGGGAAAACCTTGTCACAGGCCCACTATAAAAGAGCAAAATTGAGGCTTGGACATGGTTGAAGCTATTTCTCAAAATATGTCTTGACATTTTAAAACAAATACCACATTAGGGCTAATTGAAATTGAAATTGAAATAATTTATGTGCTTGGGTTTTTTATTGGAGTGGTCCAAAGCCAATCTTCTGTCAGTAAATAAGAGTTCAGACAATATTTATTTATTTTTTGTGTTAAATTGAAATGAATACAGTTTGTTTTTGTAGATGTTGTTTATTGAAAGCATTGAAATTTTTATTTTGTTTTGGAAAATCAAAAATAATAATAATCACAATTAATCAATGTGAGCAAAAATTCTCATTAATTATTATTTGCTACATATTGGGCAGCACTATATATTGAATTGTTTCTATTTTCACAAATGTCTGGTAGTCATTTTGTTTTGTTCAATTAATGTATTTGTCTTCAAAGTACATTCAATTCTACTGACAAAAATGGACATTGTGACTAATATGTGCAATAATACTGACCCAGCTACAGGCCATAGGCGTGCATCTTACCCAGCACACCGTAACATTCATTTAGACATCTGTCACTGACTTATTTGTCATTTGTGCTTGAGTCAGGAGTGCCACTGGAGCACAATCAATTATTTGACAGACAAGTGCTGAATCACAAAATACTTTCTTCCCACACCACCCCTCCTCTCTACCTCTCAGAGAAATCTGTGCATTCTCCGTTTTCTAGTCAGATTTAATTATAATTTGCTGCATTTCTACCTCCCACCACATGCTAAAATTTCCCCATAGTGATGAGAAAATTATAACGCAGGAGGTGAGAAGGGACGTTTCCCTTGTCGCGGGTATGTCTCCGGTTTGGGTACAGCACCATGTTGCGTCATTAATATGTATGTCTAGGTAGAACAGCGGCTATTTAAAGAGCTTTAAGTGTGAGGGTGAGACATACAGGGAAAATACTGCACTTTCAGTTTTTGTACATCTTTCTCTTTCTCTATCCTCTGCAAATGACTCGACGTGTCATTTTTATATACATCTGTGAATGTCCTGCTTGGTTTTCTTTAGGTCTCTGCTAACTCCACTTTCTCACCTATAATGTATATTGCCTATTTTAACACTTCAATATGTCTCAGCGCTGCTACTTTTGTCTTTTTCCAGAGTGCCACTTTTAAACTATACAACTGCTACACATTACTTCATTCTGCTCAAATGAAGTAAAAATAGCTTTGCTTCGAGTGTATTAATGTGTTCTCAGTTTAATGTAATATTTGTTTTGGCTTACATAGTCAACGTACAATGCAGTTTTCAGAAAAAACTAAAATTATTTTCCCACATTGTCGTGTGTGCATCATCAGAGGAGCCCTAGAGACCAATACAAAGTCCCAAAACAGCAGCAGGCTCCTGTGCACTCTAAGCTCTGCTTTCAATCACCCTGATACAGAATTAGCAACAAGTTTATAGGCTGTGTCCCCATACAACGACACCAAAACACAACAGCACAAAGCCACTGAAGTGGAAAGTTTCCCATTTCAAATCTTTGCGTCAATAGCATGTTTAACTTAATCTCCATGACGGCTAACTAACAGTATTTAAGGGCTCTAAGATGAGTATTAAGTCAAATAATGTTGTGTCAAATTCTATTATGCCCTGACCAGTGAAATCCTGGAACAAAGGCTGGTGAAAAAATTAAACTCGATAACACATGAGTGCCGTAGTAGTCCATTTAAAAAGCATTCAAAGCCGTCAATATATTGATTTTACTTGTGGGGTTTAAAAGTAGCTGCTCATGGTGCACATCAGTGGATATGAACACACAATTAGCTACAAGAGATATAATAGCAGCTTGAGTACTTAAAGTTATATTATTTGCAAGCACAATAGGGGGTATTTGGCACAATACGTAATGTTGTTTTTGGTTGTTGTAAAGCCATCAAATACCCCAATCAGTCAGTAAATAGAAAATATTATAGGTTGATACTAATATTATTAAAGAGTAAAAAGTCTGATAAACAAAATCTATGTAATAAACCACAATAAAGAGCAATTGCAAGCCTGGAGAAATGGAGAGGAATAGTAGTAGTAAGGAAAAATTAATTAAACTAATTAATTAACTATGCAAACAAATGCACACTAAATGACCATTTAAAGTAAAGTGGAGAGTATTCATATTGAGGGCAGTGCAATTAATTACATTTTAATCAAGATTCAGTCATTTCTAATCGTCAATGTTCAGCTTGTGTCTTTTTATCGAGAGGTCTACAGCCAGTCAGTCAAATCATGTTTTCACAACACAGTTCAGACTTTGGAGGGGGAAAGTTTACTTTCTTTTTTGTGTCAAATGACAATGATTAAAAGTCTGTCTAAATCGAATTAATAATTAAATTATATATTTGTTTTTTATTCAAAACATTAATGTAAATTGAAATTGGGATATTTCAAGATGAGGAAACACAATGAAAAAATGTTTTTGTCATGTCACCTAGCCCGACTTCACATTATGCAAGGTTATGAAAAACTACCTTGTCTTTCCTCATTCAATCAACAATTGTTCACAACGTCACACCTTTTTAATTTGCCACATAAGCCAACTATAAAATCATGAAATCTACAGGAACTAAAGTAGCAGTGTGGACAGAGACAGTGATGAGTAACATGCATGTGCACACACAGAGCTGCGCAAACAAGCCAATGGAACAACACTCTGAGTCCAACCTGCATGATCCATTAGTAACATCGTCACAAGGTAAAACGACTCGCTGACCCACACCACTGCATCCCTCAGACCGGGGCGAGTGTAAACACATGAGCACGACTTTATGCTTTATGTTGTCCATTCACTAAACCACAAGGGGCCTGTTTTAGAAATAGTTGCAAACATAGGATACAAATGTTTTAGTCTTTGCCTGAAAATAAGCATACCTTTATTGTGCATAATGGAGCAGGTTTCAAGAATAATGTATCAGGTAACTTCATAGCAACTCAAAATTAAAATGCATCTTTTGCATTAATAGAATCATAATAATAGGAAGTAAATAGATAACATTAAAGTCAAAGCTTGTCAAAGGTGAGAAGGTGTAAGATTAGCATAACGAGGGTATCATCTGATTGGGAGTCTCTAAATATATCCCATTGTGAATAATGCAGGTAAGGGTGGAGTGGAGCGGTCAATAATTAAGTGGATCTATTGGTGTGAGAGGACCGCACTCATTTACAGTGTAAAAGATAAGTGGGCCAAGAAAGCTTAGATGTCAAAGGTAGAACAGTGTATAGTCTCTGCTATGAATTAGCGATGGGTTAAGTTTACATTTGGGAATAGGGCAGTGTTTTTTTCAATGCTGTGCTTTAAAAAAATATTTACATGATAATGTTCTACACTTCCATAAAACATTGGCCTATTATATGCAAAAAGTTATATTCGTCTTGCAAAATCCTTTTTTAAAATGTGAATATCATATTTCAATTTAATAAAAAAGCCTGCATGGACGCCAATATTTTAGTTTCACATTGAAAACCCAGACACTGAACATTCAACAGTTGCCATAACAACAAGTCTTGAAAGTCTTGTCTTTACTATTTTCTATAGTTTGGGCTGAGAAAAAAAGCAGTAAAAAATAACATTACAATCCCCAAATGAATCAACAGCTTTCAATAACAGGAATTAACACAAATTATTAAAGGCTGATTAAGTAAATCTTGTACTGTATAGTATGTATACACACAACTAGAAAGACAAGGTTTACCTTGCTTCTTATTTGTCCTGATGTGGACACTTTACGGATGAGTTTCTGGGGGCCTTCCTGCTCTGCGTCGCTGTCTGAAGACTCGTCCGCGGCTCCAGAGCCGGTGGCGGTGCCCACCACATGGGCATGGATGCCCACGGCGGACGCAGCTCCTTTCTCGGGCTCCTGTCGTGGGATGGAACAAACACATTCGGGATTAGTCCTGTCTCGATCCACAGCTACTCCCTTTCGAGAGCTACAAAGCTGCGAGGCGTCTCTCCTCGCTGTCATCTCTCACTGGCTCCACGATAAAGACGCCCGGGTTTTCTGGAGTGTGTGTGGGCTGCATAGAGGATGGAGCATGTCGCTGCTCGTCACTGCCACAGTACGGCTGTTTAATAAGAACCGACAGTATATGATCTCTTTTGTCCGGAGGAGATATGGCTCCAGTCATGAACAGCTCAGAGACCGCCTCACAAACGCTCCGTGGACATGCCCGTGGCATGGCAGACCCTAGTGGCAGCTTTACGCACACAGCATGCTCTGGGGAGGCGCAAACTAAGACAACAACTCTTGAAGTGCGTAATAAGCGCGTAAAAACTAAAAAGTGTTCATACTTGAGGTGGCTGTCTGGATATTGATGCAACTTAATTTACAATAACATGCAAGCTACGTTGACATACACATTTTATAAGACCAAATAATAACGCAAGGCCAGTAATGAACACAAGATCCGAGTGTCAGATCCAATGGCTCTTAGTACTTTATGGGCGTCTTGTGTAGTTCGGTCCTGTAGGAAATGGCACAAACTGAGTGGATGAAAACGCGCGTGGATTGTTTGTCTGACGTTAATTGAAACTGATAATAAAAAATCAAATCAAATAAAACACTGGATATGCGTGCGTGACACCGCCAGTCTATTTGCTTCAGCTGCTGACAGAGATTTGAGATTGAAAGCTCATGACAGTCGATTTTTTTATCTTAAAACTTACAACAACTTACAACAACACCAGAACAACTTACAAGTGTTTGGTTTATCCTTATTGTATTTCAAGAAATGCTTCAAAACAAAACAATCTCGGTGAACTGACACGAGCTGGATGAATGCAAATTTCTGCATAAATGTCTGGAAAAGACGCGACAAGAGGCTAAATTACAACAACTTTTCAAATAGTAGACAGACACATTTGAGGTATCAAACATTAGGGGTAAAGGGTCTAGTGCGGAATGGTACTAACCAGTTCCTCCCAGGCAGGACTGCGAGTGTAGACATCCTCCATGGTCCCAGAGCTCAGTGTCCGCTCCGGAGAGGAAACAGAAGAATCGGGAGCGGGTTTTGGAGATGGTGGAGGGATTCTCCTGATTCTTCCTGATCCCCGGGTCCACCACTAGTCATATGCACACTGCGTACATACTCCTCTTTGCGCTGTCCTCCGTCTCTACTACTACTACAGCGCTCTCTCCGCTCGCGCCCCCACCCTCTGCGCCCATCAAAGCTTTACTCCACGTGATAGACGTCAAATTCATTTAGGGTAATGGCCTTTGTGCGCAGCCAGTCTCAAATGTTTCTCTAATGTTGACACTTATTTGACTGATGTTTTCCCAGCTGTTACTGTGACTATGAAATACATATAATCCTGACATTATACAACAACGGTTAAGATATAATACAAAAAATATATGTATTTTGATTTTGATTTACATAATGCAACTATGTTCTTGTGTCCCAGATTTTTCTTGTTTAATCCACTCTTGGAAAAAAGTCAGCTGATGCAAGTGGTCCCCTTTTTTCCTCACCTTTACTTTGTGTCCGGAACTTTTGCAAGAAACAATTTCTCACACGGGGGATTTATGGAACGCACCATCTTGTCCCTCCTCTGTTATTTTCCGACTTACCAACATGAGATGTCTGACATAACACAAGATTGATCAAACATCAGCCAGGACCGTTTGTCTCTCTGAATGGATTTGGATTAAACTAAAGCATGAAACCTTACATTTTGTCTCGCGGCACATCTGCCGCTGTTGCTGCGAGGAGAATGCGCAATATTCTGGGTTCTGTCGCTGGCAGCTGGATGTGGAGAACCCGAGAGGTCAAACTTATGAACACATCCTCAGGTAGTATATCTTATTATCATGTAGTACCACACTGAGATATAGTGAAGCAAGCTGGAAAACAGTTGACTTAATTTGTTAATCTGTACAAAATAAATTACCTACTGTATGTAAACCTAATATGTTGATATGAAGTATGCACAGTGTGGCTGTGAAGTGTTCTTATTCATTCTGATTAAGGTGATGGTAGGTGATGGTGTTTCACATTAATAATCTAGAAACTCGATGCGACTTTCTATACATAATTTAGTATAGATACAATACATTCTATATTAGCATTAACTTTTCTCAAAATATAATGAAGTAGCCTAATTACCCTACTATAAACAAAAAGTGCCAACTTAGATCATTCATTGTAATAAAAATGTGTACTATTTTGTTTCAGGTGACACTGTGACTATAGGAGACATCTCGTACAAACTGAAGACACCACAGAACCCAGAGCTTGTCCCTGCCAAACACAGTATGTGATTTAAGTGTACTTTAATTTTTTGTGGCGCATTTATGAATATGTTTAACACTATAACATGTCTTCTAGTTTCAGACTTGCCTCCACAGACAGTGACACAACATTTACGATGGCTCATGCAGAAAGACCTATTGGGCCAAGACATGTATCTGATTGGACCCCCTGGGCCCCTAAGACGTTCCATAGCAATGCAATACTTGGTCAGTATTGCAATATGTTTTCTAAATCATCTTTTCAACAGATTTACAAGACTAATAGTAACACAAACTTTGGGTAAAATGGATAGTCATTCATTATCTTTTCTTCCAGGAGCTGACCAAGCGTGAAGTAGAATATGTAGCTCTGTCCAGAGACACAACAGAGACTGATCTTAAACAAAGAAGAGAGATTCGCTCAGGGACAGCCTTCTACATTGACCAGGTAAATATAATTACGTAGCACATACATAAGGGGTGTCCAAACTTTTCTCACAGAGGGCCGCATTTTGAAATTTATTCGTAGCAGAGGGCCACAGACAATATGAAAGTGAAGTGACTCATCAAAAATTATGCATTTGACATAGTTTCGATGAGCCTCCACACCTTTCATAAAACTTGGAACGTTAATATTAGGTTGGTATAACATGTCGGTGTAATCCCTCATTCGTCCAGGAGCGTTCCATTGTAGAAAAAGATTCAGTTGTTGTTCAAAATGTTTGAATTTTTTCAATTTCGCAGTAAAAAGTACTACTTTTTGTGTTTGGGCCAATTTAGCAGGAAGCCGGGGGGCCAACCAAAATTGGTCTGAGGGCCGCATTTGGCCCCCAGGCCGTAGTTTGGACACTCCTGACATACATGATGTATTGAGCGGCCTAAATTGCTGCCCTCCTAAAGTGGAGAATAGTTCTAAGTGCAATACTTAACATAATTCTTTAATTTTTAGTTTCATGACTATGAACTTCCTTCTTCTGTGAATTAATATACCGTACAGCAAGCTGCACCCGAACATCACTCTCAATATTTTCATTCTGCTCTGATCAATCAAGTTTTATTACACCCCCACACTCTGTTGACTCCTTAAATAAAGTAACCATGGAAACCGGATATTCACTTTCTGGTCTAGACTCTCTGAGGAGAACTTTCTGTTCTCAACTAATCTTTGAAATAAAAAAAAAACCCGCTATGATCATTAATTGTTGTCACAGAGATTTACTGGCACAAAAAGACCCTGCAGTAAGAATTAGTTAAACACATCATATTTCACTTGGATTTTGTTAAATTGTGGAATTAAACATTTTGTTTACAATATTGTTAACCTAATGTGTAATGTGTTTGTTGAGAAAATTCACAGTTTGATATTTGCTAGGAGTATTACCTATGAAAATATAAGCCCATAAAGTGGCAGCATTTGCAACAGGAAGAAGTTGATTCCATTGGAAACAATTCATACATGGGAATGGCTTTATTAAAAGGTGTGAACTCTTATTCATTTAAACAATGACTTTTTCCTAGTATTCCTTGATATACTGATTTTTTTTAATTATTTGGGCTGTGTTAGGGCTCTTTTAACTGCACAGTACTTGTACATTGTTGGGTTTTGTGTCTTGTAAAACGTTCTATTCCTTCGGGCTCTGTGCTGATTTTCAGTCCCATATTCAGATGGTGGTCCCAGTCCTATTCGCTTATCCCATTTCAGTACTTATAATAGCATCCAATTTGTGCTCATTTGGCTTTTTGTTCCTTTTTCATTGACCATTAAAATAGCTTGAAACCCTGCCTCCTAACACAGATATAATCACTGTTATCTTTGTGACATCGGCAATTACCTCTCTCCCACTGAGCTGTTATGTAAGCAGCCAACCTGGAAAGCCTACTACATAAGGAGTAATAAAAGGGCTTGCAACCTCCAGCAGAGTTGAAAGAAAATGTACTTATTTTTAGTCAAATCTGTGGTTTTAACCATCCTCTACCAACAATATTTAGAGACAGGATAATAACTTAAGTAAATGGTCTCACAGGAGGTTTTGTGATCAGGGGTTTTTGTGTAATTACATTCATGGGTATGTTTGTTAGTTATTGTATGTGTATGCTGTGGCAAAGTACCCAGGCTATCAAGCATTAAATAAATAAACACATAATAAACAAAAGTATGTATACATACTGGATGACCTTCATTGCACACATAAATCTGTGAAGTTACAAATTACAAGATACAAATTACTGTACATACTTGTCACTCTGTTCAACAATGTAAAATACTTTTACAGCTGTGAAAAACATCACAAATGAGATGCCAAAGTAAATTTTTATCACATTTATCAAATAATCCAAATAAATATTAGGTTTTTGTCAAAGGTTTTTGTGAATTTCTTTTAGAGGGTTTTTTTTTAGGCCCTGCAGAGGCTTGGGCCTATTGATCCTGCAACACCGGGCCACATTGCAGTGTAACAGAATTTTATGTCAGATGCCCTTCCTATTGTAATCAGCCACATGACACTGACTGGAAAGGGCAATAGGGACCATCACAGGGACATAGTAAGAGTCTATGTGCTTAGGCTGGTCTTTCAGATTCAAAGTGTTTCAGATTGCAGTAAACTGAATGACCAAAAACCAAATGGAGCCAAACTGTATAAAATGTAGTGAAAGATCATGTACACAAAATAGTCTAAGTATCACCCAGTAAAGTATTTCAGACCGGACGCATGGCTTCAGTGTGGTTCCCCATTCACTCTGAATTCTGCGTCACCAGATTCTTTAAGCAATTATCTGATTATAGCGTTTGTGCCTAAAAGGGAGCAGAGGTTAAAAATAGAACATCTGTTTCTCTCTATAGTTTTATGGCTGTGCTTCCCACACAACCTGGCACATATTTACATGTTAACCTAATTATATGGTCACTCGCTCTGTGGTCCACACAGACGGCTAAAGTTTCCTGCCTCTTGACGTCACATGTTCCTTTTTATGCTGAAGACTGTCAAAAACAAGAACTAAAGAAATGTTTCGGTTTAATTTTGGAACAAAATAATGGCTTGGCTGAAAGAGTTTAGAGGAATTGAGGAGGATGTTGTAACACAATATACTAAGGACATCCTCAGGAAAAGCGTTTTACAAGCTGCTGCTTAGTAATGGCACCAAATGTGGTAAACTACATTTATGGTAAGATTTGAATTCTGGGCGTGCCTGGAGGCTCAATGTGGTTTTTGATATTTAGCAACCAGCACAATATTAATAATTGAATAATAATGGTACTCTATTACCCATGTAAATAAAGGCCATAATGTTCTTTTATCCGTACATCTTAAGATTTATAAGTAGCCAATCGATTACCCTTTAAAATTATCTTTTGGCTAACTGTTGCCATAAAAAAACGGTTGTATTGATTATTCCCCCTCCCCCTCCATGTCGCTAGTGTGCAGTTCGGGCAGCGACCCAGGGCCGTGTGCTGGTGCTGGAGGGGCTGGAGAAGGCCGAGAGGAACGTGCTGCCGGTGCTCAACAACCTGCTGGAGAACAGAGAGATGCAGCTGGAGGACGGGCGCTTCCTCATGTCGGCCGAGCGATATGACAAACTGCTGCAGGTCAATACAATAGTACAAATTTAGTCAGATGGGAAAATGCTTTGGGTCGGGGGCATAATCATTTAGTTAAGAATCATGAGTGCTTTTGTGAAAGTGTACTATTTTTGACCTATGAACCAAAGATTCTTTATTTTATTTATCTTTAGTAGGTTGGGCTTCTGTCTTTGTATTGCTTTGACTCAATTAGTTCTCCATAACTTATCTTAACCTCTGCAAATCTCCTCATCTACTCCATGATTAACATATAATTCACGGATAACTGTTCAAAACCCTTTACTCTAGATTTTTGGAAAGAAAGAGTAATTATTTAAATGTAATGATGTTATGTAAATATACTGGTTTCGTGTGTTCCAGGAGCACACCAAAGAGGAGTTGGACAGCTCAAAGATTGTCCGTGTGAGCGAGGACTTCCGGGTCATTGCTCTGGGTATTCCTGTTCCCAAATACAAGGGCAATCCTCTGGACCCACCCCTGCGCTCTCGTTTTCAGGCCCGAGACATTTATTACCTACCCTTTAAGGTTAGCACAAAGATGAGGTGTGGTGTGTTGTGTGTGTGCGTGTGTGTGTGTGTGTGTGCGTGCACGTTTTTTTTATGTGAAATTGTGTAAGAATATTATTAAAAGAAAGTGTAATTTCTCTTTCTTCAATGTTGTAGGACCAGTTGGAGGTGTTGTACACAGCTGGGCCAAACATTGGTGCAGACAGGTAATTTTCTAACTGCCTGGAAATTGCTGTAAAATACTGTATGTTTTTTGTTTTTTTTACTTTCCTGTTGTTATTTCAGGGTGTCCCAGTTGTTGTCATTAGCCACAACTTTGTGCTCCCAGGAATCGTCAAGCCTGGGCCTCCCTGACTTTCCGGTAGACAACCTGCCTTCAGCTCTGGAAGTGCTGGTATAAAGTCTAAAGCTAAATTATTTACTTCCACTATATTGTTTAAACAGTTACACTGGATTTTTTTGCTTCACTGATGTCTTTTGTTGTAGAACGTGTTTCCCATGTTGTCATCCCAGCAGCTCGTAAATAGACTTTATCCTTACAAAAGCATCTTGGGCAAGGAGGGCTGCACTGCTGTGGAAAATGTCCTTAGTGTGAGAAAAAGAATACAAAGAAACTTTTTCAAAGCTTAGCATGTTTTATCTATATACTAATATATGTGTTTTTCTAGAGATTTGAGCTCCTGGATGGCCGTAGGCAGCAAGCACCTACTTGTATTCTGAACGTGTCAGCTGTCAAAGAGACAAAGGGCCATGCAAATGTGACTTTAGAAGTCGCTGGAAAAGAAGTTACATTTGAGGTACTAAAGCGCTTCGAATAAAATGTCAGAAAATATAGTTCTACTTGGGCTGAGTAATGTGTTTGTCAGAGTGGTTCCCTGCATTCTCAGGGTAGGCCACACATTATCAAAAAGAACATTGTATTATTAGCGTTATCACGTTTCTGGCAAATGTCTGGGCAGTGATTGCCTTTCACTGCTTACACTTAGTGTTTCTTTGTGTGAAGAGTCTCTGAGGGTTTTACAGATAAGCCATTCTTCTAATAATAGGCAACAACATCTTCTTGCCAAAAAGATGACATTATTTCAGTGATATCACTCCTGTAATTTACCAAAATGTGCTCCTTATTTATATTTCAAAGAATGAACAAAAGGATGCATAAATGTAGAAAATACAACATATTGAAAAATTGCCCAGTGCTGATCTTTACATTGGAAAAGAGTTAGTGCCCAAATACAGTATGTGCTTTCATGTTAATGGCCTTGGTGATAATTATATACTAATTATTAAATGTATGAGCTCTTTTGTTTTGTCTTTGCAGGTACAGTCCGGCACCAATGAACAGCGTCAGCCCAACTGCAGTCCACTCTTCATCAGCACACGCAGCCAGTCCCAGCTGATCGCAGAGATGATGCAGTCACACATGGTCAAGGATATATGTCTTATTGGAGCTAAGGTTGGAACCCACTCCCATTCAGATTTTACATCTCTCTTGTTTTCACACACAGTAAGTCAACACTGCTGTTTCCTTTAGGGCTGTGGCAAGTCAGCAATTGCCAGAGAGTTTGGTGAGATATTGGGATACAGTATTGAGTCGGTGATGCTTTACCAGGTAAATAAATACAAACATTTTTGTCTAGCTGAAATGTATATGGGTCTAGGTTATACTACATGCTTGCAACAAAAGTGAAAATTGGAGCTACCAGAAAAAGTGTTTTTTACTGTAGGTCACGCCTCATATAATATTCATGATGTGAAGCCTCTGACCATCTGTTCAGCTCTGGAGCAATATTGTGAAAAGCAAGTGCCAGCTTTTATTTATACCTCAGGCTCTTTTTGTATCTTACATGTATTTGTCATTTTGGCAGATTAGTACAATGTTTAAATTTGAAAAAGTACTTTCTTTGCCATCCATGATGCAGAAATTGCTATACATTAATTTGGGCAATTCTAACATGTTCTAACAACTACTTGTTACACTTGAATGTTTGGATTCTCCACAGTTCAGTTTCAATACAATAACATGATCATTTAGACTGGCGCTGCCTGAACTGAAGCTTGTGCCTATGTGAAATATAAAAAAATATATATTTTAAGTAGTATTTTTATCTACAATGTAACTAACAAGGACTTGGAAACAAGCAAAATGAATTTGCAGAATCCCCTTGTAGGGAACAGAAGACCGCCTCAATTATTCTAGTTGTGTGTGTGTGATTTTGAGGAATGCTGTCATTTGGGTCATGATCGCACAGGAAGCGGGTGTGCATAAGCCATATGTATTTATGCATCATGCTCAAGTTATTTTTAGCCCACTGAGGTTAGGGGGTGACTTGCACTGCGGGAATTGCAGAATCCACAGTAGTTCATTTTTGTCAACTGTTAAAAAACCATTTTGGGGAATGTGACATAGAAAGCCTATGTTTTTCTTACATCCTGGTCTTCCATTTTTGCCCTGGTTTTATACATTATGCTTGTTTTGAAACTATTACAACATGAGCTAGTAGCAGTTAAATTAGATACATTATTTTACATTTTATACCTTTATTTTTTGGCTCTCCTTGGTTTTTTTCTAGGACATGACAGCAAGGGACCTACTCCAGCAGAGATTCACTCTTCCTAATGGTGACACCGCGTGGAGGCCGTCTCCTCTTGTCACTGCTGCCATGGAGGGCAAACTTCTGCTGCTGGACGGGATACACCGTGTCAATCTAGGAACTCTGGCTGTATTATCAAGGTACAGCTCATCAAAATTGTGTGTTTAAGCTACCTGCAGATTTAGTACTACTCACTGTTTTGTATTCAAGGTTGCTACATGACAGGGAGTTGGACCTGTATGATGGAACCAGGCTGCTAAGATGGGATCGGTACCAAGCTTTGAAAGAAGAACTGCAGTTTACTGACCATCAACTGCAAGAAAGGTATATCAACAAATACACATTTGCAAATGCTTTAGGTATGTAGAGGATTCAAATCTTAAATTATCTATAATTGTTTAATATTTCTAAGACACATGAAGTTAAACTAAAAACACTATTGATTCATCCCCAAGTGGAAGTTATTTTAGTTACAGGCCAATCGAAGAAACAAAGTTAAAGCCTAAAATGAAATATATATATGTATATTTAGTGTTATAAATCTGTCCTTTTAACTGCTAAATCCCCCTTGTAAATAAATTAATCTAAATGTTCTGCCCTCAAACTGTCCCTTAAAGTTGTCTTGTGTCCGATGTTTTTTTTATTTTTGTACCCAGATAGTGTGTGTACTGTATGTTTTTGTATGTTTACAAGCACATGTGTGTGAAAACCACCTTAGTCGACAGGAAGGATGTTTGCGGTAGGGCGTCTGGGTTGAAATAAACCTACTTCCTCCTCCTTTAGTCTGTGGCTCAGGCAAAATGTGTGAGTCGGCCAGAATTAGGATGTGTACTTAGGCTCTTGGAAAATATTCAATTCAATAGTATAAATGTGCTAATATAGGAAAAACTGCATGTTGCCCAGTAACAACAGAGTGTTAGGTAATGTTTCATATGCTCTGATTGGTAGACAACTGATTCTAATTATAATTTCATATACGTTAGAGGTGTTGAGAGATTCAAGAGAATTCAAGAGAATTCATCCCCGCTATTGTATTTCCACGGAAAGGAAAGGATTCATAAAAAATTGAACTTAAGTAATAATAATATAAAACAAGATATTTTATATATAAGCTAAGATATATCTATAGATATGTTACATCGTTCTGCTTGTGTACAAGTTATCTTTCAGCATTTTCATTCTCACTTAAACGAGTTACTCATGTTTCTTGATGCTAACGACAAAGGCAGACGTGCTGTAATAATAGCTTGTGCTGCCCACATTAGAGTAAAAATATCCCGGTGCATGTGGGTGTTTCTGTGAAGGGGTGAAGTGAGCGGATTCTGTTGTCCTCTCGAATCACAAGATTACACAGCAGCTGTCAGAAGAATGGCTTCAGTGGTTCAGGTGGATTAGTTTGAACACACAATATGCCACAAACTCCACTGGCACCTGCACTTCACACCCATTTATATGAAGCAGATGATTCTAAGGCTGATTCATCCTCTGATTTGATCATACATACTGCTTATTTGCAGGTCCATCTTTCCCATACACCCATCATTCCGGGTGCTGGCCCTGGCAGAGCCCCCAGTGGTTGGGGCCAGTGGTAGCAGCAGCAAAGGTCAGCAGTGGTTAGGTCCAGAACTGCTTACAATGTTTCTCTACCACACTGTCACACCCATGAGCAAGGCAGAAGAGATGGCGCTCATCGAGGGGCTGGTAAGCGCACACAGCGCACACAGCGCACACAGCGCACACAACGCACACAACGCACACAACGCACACAATGCACACAATGCACACAACGCACACAACACACAGGGTTTAGCTGCATTTGGATAAATGTTTTTTCTTGATTTTATTTTCAGGCAGATAACATCACAACATATAATATATAATATCTCAGTAAATCAACTCAATGAAATTTATAGTTTTGTACCATACTACAACTATGACGGTTGAAGCTGATGGTTTTGGAAATAATTGTATCAACATATTTGGTGAGGGAAATTGTGGCAGTGGCCATGGCCCCCATAATGATTACTAATTAAGTGACGCAAATACATCTATATACGGAGACATCTATTGCTGTTGAGATTATGTAATTCAAATGAAAATATTATACTTTCTGAATGGACAAAGCTCATCCTACCAAACCTTTGTAAAGTTTGCATTTTACTGTTTAACCTTTCCACTATATTATTGTCAATCCACTACACGATTTCAAATGTTTGTAAATGTAAATGCAACTTTTCTCATGGAGCCACTTGTTTCCATGGAGATGTTATTACTTTTCCTGAATTGTTCCACAGTATGGCATTAAACTTGTGTGCCACCGTGTATCACCATGGAGACAAGCAGGTGATGCCACTACACCAAGTTACAGGTCAGATCTGTGGAGAAACTATCCTGCTCACAGTAAGAATGTAGTTTTAAAGTAATATTTGGGCAAGAAAACATGTGTTCTTGAATAAATGCAAGAATAAATACCCTACTGTGGAACATTTCATGCAAAGCAGTAACAGTCAAGCAGGTGGCCACAAGGTGCCCACCGGAAAAGTGGTGCAGTGTACCTTTTTTAAAATGTCTATATGCTATAATTGCATTGTAAACACTACATTTCTGTGTGCTTCTTGTTGTAGGCGCCCAATGTTCCAAAGGAGGCTGTAGAGCAGCTCCTGCACCTCACTCACAGCCTACGCAGCACATTTGACCCTACGGTGAGTGTGTGAATATGTCAGCAGCACTGAGCAATTTGTTTCTGCATTTTGAGTCCGTCTAATTAATTTATGCATGGTATTTGTCCACAGGCGCAGTCCCTGGCCTCGTCTCTCTCCACTCGACAGCTGCTTAGGATCTGCCGCCGTCTTTCTCAATATCCTGAGGAGAGCATTGCTCATGCAGTCAACAAGGCCTGCCTCTCCAGGTACAAAAGTGGACTTGAATTCTTCACTCAGAATGGCTTATATTAGTCTGTTATGACAGAAGCAACGTTACAAATGTAACAACGGTTCTATGAATCCCAGCTGAAAGTAGGAATTAAACTGAATTCAGAGTACACAGAGCACAGCTTGTAGCTTTTCGCAGTCTTTATTTCCAGTCTTAGTTTTGGTCCATTTGATGCCATTAAAAACTGTTACCTTGTGGTTTAGCACAATTTAGACCTGATTTATCAATGTTTACACCTCATTACAGACTGTCTTAGTCCTGCATTATCCCAAATTTGCGCTGGTTTAGACACAGTTAAATCCTAGTTTGATATCTTTTCAACACATTCTATTCTGTTTTGTAATGGTTCTTGTGGACACATATTTTAATGTAATTCAGTGGTTCTCAAACTGCTTCTGCTGGTACTCTGGGCCCTCCGCTGTTCTAGTGTTTGTTTAAACTACTAAAGCCATTGTTTAATCATATTTAAGACGTAGTCCTGTGTAGATCTGATTTTTGAAAACCAGTCACTGATGTGCATTTGTATTTGTACTCAAGGTTTTTGCCCAGTCTTGCACGTGCGTCTTTACAAAAAAGTCTTGCCAACTGCTCTATAGAAAACGGACCAGAATCAAATGAAGATTCTCACAGTTATAATTGTAAGTAAACCGCTATCTGCGCTATCCACAAGAAATGATTTGAATTTGTTTGATATCCCTGCTTCTTTTAGGTTTGGTCAAAGATGGTGTTTTGACTATTGGGAGTGTGTCATCTCCTGTGTACATTCCCGATGTGAAGCTGAAAGTCCCAGATGTGCTTTTCTATGATAATCCACAGGTAATTTTCCCTTATGAAATATAGAATAGAATAAAAATGTATTTTCCTTTTTCAGTTCTGGATTAGATCTACTTTCTGTTTTCAGTCTGTTGTGGAACTATGACGTCTTTGTTATTAATGGAAGTAGGAGCTCTTAGAGTGCTCCTTGATGGGTTTTTATTGTACGTATTAACGGTTTAATGGTTTAATGGTTTATTTCAGTCAAGCAAGTGTCTTTTGCATTATGTTTTATAGGCATAATTGAATATCTCAGTCTGATTCTGATTCTCATGTGCCGTGATTGACTGTCTGTTTAAACTACATATGACTCTAAATTGGATATTTGTGTACATTTACTGTGTTTTTTTATATAAACATTTTTTTTTTAACATTCACAAATTAATTGCACAATAACAGTTTTACTTTATGTTGTCAGTATGCATCCTTTTGCCACTTGTTATGAATGGCATCTTTTTTTGGTCAATTCAACTTAAAATCTGGTCCTTGAAGAGCACATGGCGTAAAAGCATTTTGCTACATTTTTGACCCCGTAATGCTCACCTGCCCTGTATTCTGTCTTCAAAACAATAATTTGAACCCTAATGGTGTACAGTAGTGTTTCCCACAGGTTTAGACTGAGACACAAGCGACCCATATTTCAAATATTTAATTTGATTTGATACCGTTTTGGAGCATAAATGTCAGTTCGGATGAAAAAATACTGAGATTAAATATAGTTATGTTTATATGTTTAGAACAATACAAAAGCAATAAAGTCGCATTTATTTAGTATTACATGTTTTTGATAAGTTTGTTTTCGCACTATGGGGGCAAAACCGATAGAGGAGCCACCATAGTCTCTTCTATTAATGGGAAACACTGGTGTACAGTGTATTACTGCAGGCCTGACCCCTTTTTGAAGATTGCTCTGTTATGCTGCCACACAACCTACATTTTTGAAGAACTGTCCTCATTCTGCCCTTTTACATTGCCCACGTCTCCAGCTGAGAGTTAAGATAGAAACATGGCCTACTTTAGATGTGACCTGTTTTCTGTCTCTGTGGTTAATGCCCAGTTGTCTAATGTAGTCACAATTTATAATACATAAATTTTTACAGCATATGAAGGTGATGGAGGACATGCTCAAAGACTTTCTTTTGGGGGAGCACCTTCTCTTAGTGGGGAACCAGGTGAGTTATATTTTATAAGGTACGTCATTTGGAAACTAAGATTAGCTATTGAACCACTTTTACCTCTCAAATCTATTAATCTCTTAAATTGTACTTAGTTACTTGTGGGGAAATCATAAAGTTGAGTGATTTATGCCTAGATAACAGATAACATATTATATTATCTATTTATATAGTTTATATTATATTATCTATTTACAAAATGATTGCTATGACAGAAAAAGTTGTCATAGCAAGCGGCTTTATCCGTAGGAGAACAGCCCTCGTCACAACATGGCACCATCGAAATTGAGAGACAGAGACACACCGCAATGCATTTCCACAGATGGACTCTATACCGTTTAATCCGTTTAAACAATCTGTTGTTAGAATTATTTTGGTACATTTTATCCAGCTAAATTAAGAATGTTCTCTTTACAGGGTGTTGGAAAGAATAAAATTGTAGACCGATTTCTGCACCTTCTGAATAGACCCAGAGAATACCTACAGCTTCATCGGTAAAGTGTTTTGAATGTAACCCTAACCCTCAAAGTTGTTTTGTTCTTACATCCATTTGTGGTGTTCGCTCTGCTACTGAATCAATGAGGGACATCGATTGGCCTTTTATTGATCTGTGCACTAATAAGAAGGCAACGCTTTGAGATTGAAGCAACAAGTACAGTGGACAGTCAAATTATGTTCTACAAGTTCAATTATTTTTGGAATTAAGAGTGTAAAAGTTTGATGAAGGCTAATCAGCTACAAGTAGGTATTACTCACGGATATACAAGTAAAAAAACAAGATGAAAAAACAATTGCGCATGGAAAATATTCACGTTTTCAATTATTACTTATAAAAATAGTAAAGATATTGTAATTTGTTTTAAAATGGCAAAATATTTTCCTTAAATTGACGGTGCTCTTGGACTGTGTTGCTTGTCAAAGTCCTGTGAAAGTCAAATAAGAGCTAAAAGTGGATTTGGCCTGGTTTTCTAATGTCCCAGCAGCTAATATTAGTGCAGGGCAGAGTCTAAGATCTGTGCATGAAAATCTACAGAGAGTTGGCTCAGAAATGCACTAAGTGCCGACAGCTCACCAGGAAGGAAACTAGGACAGCCCCTGGATCAAACTGTTGGGGATCAGAGTATTTTTGTTATTAAATACAATGAAAGAAAATCATTTAAATTCCTTTGATCTAATGTCTAATGTTTGGGTTGTGAGCCTTGTTAATGTTTTTTTAGGGACACAACTGTACAAACTCTGACACTGCAGCCTTCAGTCAGAGATGGGCTAATTATCTATGAAGACTCACCTCTGGTCAGTTGCAAAATATTTGGAATGTAACATTGCTTTTATAACCTCTGATTCTTTTGATTGACACAGGTAAAAGCAGTGAAAATGGGGCATATTTTAGTTATCGACGAGGCTGACAAAGCACCCACAAATGTCACCTGTATCCTCAAAACACTTGTCGAAAGCGGGGAGATGATTCTGGCAGATGGACGAAGAATCGTTTCTGGTAACGACAAAATCACAGAAATGGGTTTAACACTTCCCTTCAACACCACACAACATCTACTGTGGGTTGTGTGAAGCAGAAGATTTTCCGCTCTAAATACAGTGCTAGAATGAAATTAGAACATCCACCACACACTCAAATGCTTTTGGGTATAATTCAGATTGTTTAATATCTTCAATATTCTGTCTTTTTAGATCCACGAGAACCAACGGACAGACCAAACACCATATTCATGCACCCAGACTTCAGGATGCTGGTCCTAGCCAACAGACCTGGCTTCCCTTTTCTGGGCAATGACTTCTTTGCAGCTCTAGGTGACCTACAATACATTACAGCTGAAACCCTGCTTCCAAATTTGAATATGTTCATTAGTTGATCAGTTCTATAAGATAATATAAAACAATAAAGTGCCTCTAACTAAATGGAATGATTTATTCACATCTTTTCTTTAGGTCTTTGCTGATGCATCAGTCAGTTTCTGTCATATTCCACTGCTTTATTTTGTGAACAGGTGATATCTTCAGCTGCCATGCGGTGGACAATCCAAAGCCTCAGGCTGAGCTGGCGATGCTGAAACAGTACGGGCCAGATGTGCCGGACTCCACTCTGCAGAAGTTGGTGGCTGCCTTTGGAGAACTGAGATCTATGGCAGACCAGGGCACCATCACGTACCCCTACTCCACCAGAGAGGTCGTGAACATTGTCAAACACCTGCAAGTAAGACTTTTTATGACTATTCTCCTTTTTATTCTACATTGTTCATTGTCCTTTAGAATATATTACATTTGCCATAATATGTATTTTTAAACATTAAAATAAAATATAAATATTTCTTTAGTTCAACCACAGTAACCTATAACTGGTTGTATACTAGAAATGATAGCTTCTTTTGTTTTATAAATGTGTAATCCCTTTGAGAGATCAGGGGTAAATAATTGCAAGAAACTAGACCACCAGACCTCAGGGAAGAGGTAAATAAGGGTTTTGCCTTGTCTTATTGTTGATCAATAATTCAGTGAACAAGGACTCGGTCTGATTTCCCCATGGGCTGTGCTGTTCTGTCATCAATCACTGCTGCTATTGACGTGGGGGAGAGTATGGAAGAAGCACGATTTGTACAGGTTGAAATTGCCAATGTGGATCTTAATTGTTATTTCACATTTCGTCATAATTGTTTGTATTTGGAGTGAGACTTGGATCAATACAGAACACTGCACATCTGTTCTCAAATTGAGATTGGGGATGAGGTCGTATTGATTTTTGCAGGCTCATCATGTGAACCCGAGTGTAAATAGACTGCTGAAATGAAGACCTTAAAGCACAATCGTAATAGATTATGAGCTATCAAGTCATAAAGCCCCATAGTATTGCTTTAACTGGGGTTTCACGGCAAGAAGAGTTCATAGTTATCTACTATTTATACATAGTTTGACCATAAAAGGAATAAACACATTAAATACATTTTATAAGTGTTATAATAACATGGTGAGTATATATTATCACGTTTAACTGATAGCACTCACCATGCAATCAGTTAAACGTGATAATATATCGGTAAAGGTTAATAATCTGTACAGCTATTACACTTCTAGTTCTTTCCATCTTTTCTTTTAGAAATTCCCCGAGGAGGGTTTGGCCAATGTGGTGAGAAACGTCTTTGACTTTGACTCCTACAACAAAGACATGAGAGAGGTTCTGATCGAATCGCTGCATAAACATGGGATTCCCATTGGAGCCAAGCCCAGCTCCGTCAAACTGGCAAAGGAGTAAGCATCAGGGACACAATGACACTCGTTACATAAATCCTAGTTGTATATTAGTTTAGGTTTTCAAATGAAACATTGAAGCATTTCATTTAATATTTTAATTATGTTAAAATGTTACTATTGCACATAAATGCTTCAAATTATTTCTCTTTATGTGCATGAAATGTAATAAATAATTCATTCTCCTTAATACTAAAGTTTGATAGGGCTGTATGTGTAAATTCTGTGGTGGCTTCAAAAAATAAGTATTCATTGTTTTATCCTGTATTTTTATACTACATCTACTTCCTGTTAACTATTTATTTTACCTCATTTAACAAAAACATCACATTTTATAAATGTGTACATTCATAATTGTACATATAAGTCATTATACCTCATCTTTCCAAAATTGGAAAGTACTCAATTAATTTTTTTTAGAAATGCAAATGCATTGTGTACAGTTTTGTTTTAATAAATGAAAATATTTGTTTCCTCCGTCTCCTGTGGTTTTATTATGAATTTTTGTGTAAATCCATATACCTCCCACAGTAACCCAGGGAACGAGAAACAAGTATTTTCCTTTCATAATATCCATGTTTACTGGGACTCATCTTGAACTGTTTAAAAAGGTTTTGCTTCACCACATAATTTAGCCACCACATCTTTAGCACATAAAAGCAAATATTTCTGCTCAGTGAGTTCCATTTTTAGACATAGAAACGACAAAACTGTTTTACTTAATAGTCTTGTTGTGTTTACTTTCATATAAATATTTATGAATGCACAACTGACCACCCTGAAAAGCTCTTATTCATGTCCAGCTCCTTTGGTTTGTAGTTAAATTGCATTTTACCACACCTGTAGGCAATAATGCTGTAACCTCAATCCAGCAATGATTCATGGGAAATCCTGTTCTCTTTTGGTTAGACACAACAAGCTCAGAGAGGATTTACACAAACGACACTTTGTCAATGCTTTATCTTGTCAATGCTTTATCTTGTCAGATCCCAGAAGCTAGGCAGGGATGGGCCTGGTTAGTGCTTGGATGGGAGACAGAGAGGTGGTAGTGCATACTGTTGTTGTGTCCTTGGGCAAGACACTCCAGGGCTATGTAATGCTGGTCTATGAAAGAGAGTGTGTTTTTTGAGAGTGAATGCGAGAATGGATGAAAATTAGCCCATGACATAACATGCTCTCTCCCCACAAAATAAACCACCGGTAATAATAATGATAATAATAATAATACCAATACCTTTTAACTCTTTAAATGTTTTAGGATCTGACTTCCGCACTGATGTGAACGTTGGACTTGTAATCCAGTTTAAGACATGTGTTATATAAATTGGTCATACTCAAAAAGACTCCTTCTTTGCAGGTTGCCCCTTCCTGAGTTAAAGATGACAGGATACTGGACTATTGGCCAGGGGATCAACACTCGGCGCAAATTGCTCTGTCCAACTGAAACTCGTCTCATTGACATCAAGGTACCAACACAGCGTCAAACGTGCACTTTATCTACCACAAAGCCTAGACCTCAAAATGCTTTGTTTTCCAGGGCCCTGTTTTTCTGCGTGTTCAAGGTTATCCCTGCAACCGTCAAGAAAGCCGAGCTTTGAGCTTTACAGAAGAAAAAGCCCATTGGCAACTTCCCATGAATGATGTCAACATTATTTGTGATGTTACCTCCCTTGACGGTACACACTCACTCACACACAGTATCATTGCATTGAATTTGACTAACTTTTGCTTTGGATTTAACTTCCAGATGTGCTTTATGTGGCAACCTGTAATCCAGTGTCACTGTACTCGATGAAGGAGCATGGAGATACGATCCACTGCATGGAGCTCTTTGATGTGTTTCCCAGGACCATTAGTGGGGTTTGGCAGCCTTTCGTCACTGTTGCTCCTCTGGGCAGCCCTCTGGACGGACAAGTGGTTCTGCATGAAGAACAGGTTACCACAACTTAAAAGATGACATATTCAGAATCAGAATCAGAAAAGGTTTAGTGACATTGTAAATGAACAAAATTCACAAACACAGGAACTTGTTTCTACTTTAAGGTGCAACATACAATGATGAACAATAATAAAAACAACATATATGAAATCAAAAGGGCATGCATTAAAGGGAAAAAAACAAAAACAAACTATAGGATAAAATAAAAATAGGCTTACTATGTTTTACAGCTATGTACATATTAATCTGTAGCTCCAACATCATCACAGCATATTGCCGCCATTTAGTCAAATCTTCTCTATTTGATTTTTCCCCAAATATCTTCAATATTTCCGCTCACTCCCTGCTGTTGACAGATATTGGTAGTTAGCAGTTTTTTGTCTCCTGAGTAATCCAACCCCCTTTATGACCTCGGGGTTGCGACCGTCAGTGTAAGGCAAGAACAATGAATGTTCACTATTTGTCCAACCAAAACTGTTTTACAGCTGGTGCATATTAGGCAAGAGGAGGACTTCTAAAAATACCTTTATGATGGATCATGTTACGATGGCCTCAAAATGAATGGAAAATGAAGCAGCCCAGACAACACAAGTTCATTCATAGTTCACTGTCCTTTCAGGGAAATCGCAGAATGCAAGGCTACAGTATATTTTTAGAGGTTGATGTAAATTGGAGGGACTCTAGTAAACCCCACACCTCATTCTCCATACAGCAGACACGTGACCTGACACATGCACTGTCCCGCGCCCATGCTAGTTTATGTTTAGGAAATGGGGGTTGCCGTCTGTGAATAGTTTAGGTGGTATACAGGCAGTAGAGTGTATGTCAGGAATGAGAGGCCATAAGGGAACCATTAGAGCAAAGGAGGGCACCCAGGGCCGAGATGAGCTCCCCCGTGGCTCTTTCCCATAAAACACAATCAGAGATGATGCTTAGTGCGTCACAAGAGCCTTAGCATCCTTTGGTTCTGCTTACTCAACAAATGATTTCAGACGTGTGTCATGTGAGTTAATTAACCACTGTGTATGCACTTTTTTGTGTGTCTTTATGCTGGTGGTGAACTATAATGAGGAGAAACAAAACATGCAAAATGGAGCCACAAGGGGTCATCATTACAGGACTTGGTGGCTAAATTGATAGCACTTTACTACTGAACTACAAAGTACCCAATATACAGTAGCTGAGAGAGCAATGCACTCAATGGATTGGAGGATATCTTGTTGTTTTATGAGGAAATAACACAACCACAGCACTTTTTTATAAAATCACTGCAAATGGCTTTAACTTGTTGTTTCTTCCACTCCAGAGCAACACTGTGCTTCATGTGGACATGGTAACGGGTGCAGTGCGACGGCTTCTCTTGTCTGCAGACAGTGAGCAGCCCAATGCCAGGGCCTCCCATTGGTGGAACAGCAATAAAGAGCAACAGGTTAGCAGTTATTCTAGAAACAAAAAATATCTTGTAGTATGTTTATAAGTTGATCTTTTTCTTATTTGGAAATTGCAGGGCGTGAATAAAATGTGCTGTGAATTTGCCCATAAAAACTGGATTCTGTTTTACAAGGAAGATGGGTAAGAAACATGAGCTTCTAATTTGCTGCTCTTATTATTTTATTATGTCTGTATGTATGTATGTATGTATGTATGTATGTATGTATTGATTGATTGATTGATTTAAAACAAGGACAGTGCACAGATAACCTTCATCTCCAAGAGGAAAGAGGCCAGATACCAGATTTAGCTACATGCATATTTTCAGATGTAGTCCTCAGGCAGGTTTAACAAAAGAAATTGTAGATGTCAATCAAAATCCAACACCCCTATTTACACATCAGCACCTCTTATATACACTATATGAATAAACTATTAATCAACAACAATTCTCCTAAACATTAAAATATTCCATAATTCAATTCATAATTCATCATTAGTTATAGGCTTACCTCCTTAAATACAGTTGAACCATTCGTCATTTAAAAATCTTCCTAAAAATAAATAAATAAATTCCTCAGTAAGCATTTTAAATAATTATCCAATTCAGCAATACAATTATCACATAAAAAGACTAAAGCTTCTTTAACATGAAGTACTAAAATACACAAAAAATTCATTATTGTCCTTAACCTCTAATGAAGAGTCACTAAATGAATTAAGAATCTTAACAACACAATTTAATTAGGGCAAACACAGTTCATCTACAACTCACGCATCACTGCATCAGAGCATTATAACACACTAGAAGAGCTTAGTGTTGACAAGCGTGTCAGCTCAAAAGCCATCGTCTCAATTTATCATGTGTTTCCCTGTTGTTTGAAGTAACCAGCTGGACGTGCTGGATGTACTAGAGGGCCGTTTACATTCGATCTCTCTTCCCATTAACCTCAAGTCAGTTTACTTGGTGGCGGAGGATCGCTGGTTACTGTTGGAGAGCAACACCAACAAGTGAGGCATAAGACTGAGCTATTTCAAGTTGAATATGATGGAATAATGATGAAATATGCTGATATTTAACCTTAACAGAAAGTTTCTTCTGACTAAGCCCATGCACATGGCGGCTGAAAACTCAGGCGTGTGTCAGCTTCACAGCATCAGCGAAGATGGTGTAAACTCAGGCCATGGAGCCAGCTCAGGTAAACTCTAAAGCATGTCCTTATCTCACTTTAAATATAGACATTACATTGCTGTGATATTATTTTGCATGTTGTTAAATATTTTCAGCTGAAGCCACTGTTCCGCAAATGCTTTCTAATGAGCAACTGCCCAATGAAAATCTCAGCACGGCACTTGAGCAGAAGATTGTTTCGCCCAATCGTTTACTGGCTGACACAGGTTCCTTTGCTCGGATCATTGTAGGATTCCCTGACTTAATGGTAACTATATATTTTATTGTGCTCCTTGTACATTTAATTAAGTGTTTCTTAAGTTTACTTTTCTTCCCTAGTCCCCAAATGAGGTGTACAGCTTTAGTAGGCCCATGGACTTGTCTATGATGAAGAGCAGGGAAGGTGGAGGTCACACGCTCTTTAGTGGAGGGCTTCAATCCAGCCCAGTCAAAAGGAACAACTGTGTCAGCCTGCTCTCCCACAACCAAGTGGTCCGTGCACTGCCACCCAACAAGGTCCCACTAAAAGAAATCTTCCCTAAAGGTTGGGATGTAGCTCAATCAACAGCATAAACACTTGTTAATGTAATTGAACGTTGTAGTTAACCTTTTGTTTTTTCTCTCAGATGTCACGCCACCGTTGACTGCAGCTTATTTGGAGGTGACGGACATGAACTCCAAAAAATTGAAATACATTCCTGTGCCAAGGTAAAAACATCATGCCTTGTATATATTATGGCATGTCTGTCATGCTGTGTTCAGTTGAAGGAGGATAGTGCATTCTAGTGGAGAGAAATAAAACTGCATCAGTAAATTCTACAGTTATCAATCTAAAGTGATAACAAGAATTAACAATACCTTATGAGAATGCCATAGTTTTTTTGTTTATTAAAAATTTATGTTAAAATATTATTATTATTAACTTTTACTCCTCTAGAAGAGTTTAAGACTAACACTTAACACTTTTTCAGGTCGATGTCAATGTCTCCGTACACCAACTGGCTGTCCAAAGTGTCAGAGTCTGATGTGCTGGTGGCCTCTCTGGGTTCTGGAGGAGTCTTTACTGTGGACATGGGTGGATACGTGCGGCTCTGGGAGACCGGGTTAGACACTCTGCAGCGCTCACTAATGGAGTGGAGAAATATGATTGGATCAGAGGACGGCAGGCCATTACAGGTACATCATTAATACATGCTGCCGTTTCCTGTTATACTTCAACTAAGCGTTTTTTTTATTACGTATGTTGAAGTATTTTCAGGTTGTAATGCATATATTGACCACCAGATGTCAGCATTGCCTTACCATATGTTTACTTTCAATTGCATGTGGGCCGTAGTAAGTCCAACAGAAAATCTAAAATTCCAGGCCCACATTTGATGGCCCAGTGACTCTAAGGGCAGGAGACTATGAATGATAGTTGAGCTTGTGATGTCAGAGGTTTGACTTGTGCAATGGGCCAGACTTTCAGCCCAGCACAGAAGACTAAGGCAGTATTGTTGAGGCGCCCACATGCTGACCACAATCAGCCAAATTCTTCAGCTTTAACCTTCCAAAGAGGACATCTTATCATGGCATCTAAAGACCAAAAACTCAACATGCAACATTGTTACAAGAAACAAAAACTGAATGCATTTTTTTTTCTTTTTAAAAAAAAATATAACCTTTATTTAAACGAGAAAGTCCCATTGAAATTATTATTCTTGGCTCATAGCTAGTTATTATGTTGAATATTATACCATTTTAGACACAATATTAGTTTCCTGGCTCCTAAATATAAATCCAGAATGTGTTTCTTGAACAGTTTATTGACCTTGGGGCAAAGTCAATATTTGTTAATTTCCCCTATCGCTACACACCTGCACACCTGCAAAACGTGAATTTTTTCTGACCTAGATTCCTCAATAGTCAACTTTTCTTTGATGGGGCTCCTTGAGTGCACTGCAGGTCAAACTTAGACAGAGTCTCCCTGTGCTCAGTGTTGGCTCCCTGCAAATAACACTGACCCCACTGTATAAAAAATATATAGCACCCTACTATAAGGTACTCTATGCACTATTAACTGTATGTAACATTTGCACAACTTTGTGTTTTTACGTTAGTGCATTTTGTGCAGTAAGCCTAACAATCCTTGCGTTGTGTTCATCCAGACTATAATTAATAAACAACATAGTCTTATTTAAAAGAAGACCAAAACAAGGAAAAACCATCTTATGTAAGACCCATTTACAAAACTCATATTTGATTTAGATTTGATGGTGCACTTTAGACTTGTTTTACTCCTGGCCTAGTTCTGGTTTTGTAAATCTAGAAAACAAACAATAGAAAAGCTTTATACTATTTTACCTAATCGTCACAGATCTTGTTTCTTTTTCTATTTGGTGTTCACCCCAGGCAGCTACAGTATACTGCACAGATTTAGACATTGGTGTACACAGACTTTACATGCAGATACTTGCTGTGGCCCGTTCGGCAGCGCACTCTAAAGCTCTTCACATCCGTCAGTGTGAAATCGCTCCATTACAGCACTGTTGACATGATCATGATCCTGATCCACTCATAAAGACACACGTGGACAGGAGGCATCAGTCTTCACTAATGACAGCAGAGAAATCCTGTTTAATTTAGCCTTGTCACCACATGAGCACTCTGTCCTTCAGCTCACCACTTCAATGAGATGTGTTAATGAAATGTATATTCACAAGTTTTTGTTAAAGGTTCACTGCGTAACTTTTCTAGTGGAGGGAAGGCCGCATTGTTGTCTCCATTGTTTGATTGTATTGCTTTGCCAAGAATGCATTAAAAGTATCTTATGTCCATGGAGACAAGCAAGTGGCAAGTTACCCCATGTTTTTAAAGACATTTTTGAGCAATAAAAAACCTGTAATGAATTACTTGCTAGCTAGATATTTAAGTTTTATGACATACTGTGAAACATTCCGGTGCACACACAGAAATGTTACATAGTGCACCTTTAAGAGTGAACACAAAGCAAGTTCAGACATTGAAACTGAAATGAGATATTCATGTATATTCTATGGTTCATACACGCTGCTTGTTTAAGCGTAAATTTCGATTTATAGCACTCTTATTCTTCTCCTTTATAGATGCAAATATGAAGTGCTCTTGCACAGACTTGTATTGATTCATTGACACACACACACCCTCAAATTCACACTGGGGTACACACTGAGGCCTTGGCTCTTAAATCACTCCACATCTGCTGTCGTCTTGAAGCCAGAATCACAAATTTATGAGCCTATTAATCCTAAAAGACAGGGTGTGGACTTCAGATGAGACAGAGGGAGAAACTCAGTGGTCGAATTCAGTCGCTCAAACACAGATCTTTTCTCACAGTCATGGAGATGGAGTATTCTCCAGTGACCCGTTTTCACACCTTTATATTTTGAATAGTGTTTTAATATGTTTTACAAACCTTTAAATGTTTATTTAACCAACTGTATTTTTTAAAATTATTTTTATTATTGTTATACAGGATTAGGGATGTCAAGATTATTCAGAGATTATACTAATTACAATCCTAAAAAATATGTAAATTTAATTTGATATATACTTTTAAAACTAAATGTAAAGTGTTTATATATATATATATATATATATATATATATATATATATATATATATATATGTTTTATACTATATATATATATATATATATATATATATATATATATGTTATATGTTTTTTTGTTACATTAACTTTACTTAATCATTCAAAAAGTAGAATTTTACTAAGATTGTGACAGAGGAACTGTGATCTATTTAAATATTTGAATAAAAATAAGTAAGGATTTTACTGTTGTTTTGCCATGGTGTCATTAGTTATGAATAATCATAATATAATTATGATTATGCTCACAATAATCGTAAAATTTGATATTGTGACATTCTTATCCTAGAAAAAATGCTCTAAAGATGCACTATCAGGTGTGAGCCTCTCCTGGTTTAGTGTAAAACAAACCATACAGTATGAGTATGAGAAGGCTTCACAGCATACAGGACATTCATCACTTACTCATGCTTTTCCCATAAGTGTAGAAAACAACACCGACTCCCAATATGCAGATAAGATTGGAAGGGTGCGGGTCACTGTTTCACCTAAACCTAAAATTAGAACATTACTCAGTCTTTTACTGGTTGTGACGGCGTAATATGAACTGTATATGTCACCAGTGTTAGCAATAGCATGATGACAGGGAGATGTAGAGAAACAAGACAATGTAACTGTTGGTATGAAAGGAATCACTTTATAATATCATTTTACTTAACACTAAATTGCGTTAATATCCAGTAATAGAGTTTAGTGACATTCGTTGCCTGCTAGACTAAGTTATACATATGCTTGTTTTGGTTTGGTTGTTTGGTAGCTACAAGTGGCTACAGTCACATTCATAATGACACAAGGACAGTAGGATTGGTCACTATGCAAGCATTTTATCACAATGTTTTTTTTTTCATATTGATCAATCTCGATTTTCGATTGTACAGTATTTTGTCTTATTAAAAATAAATAAAAATGGCTTTCAATATAATAATTGCCTGAACAAGAACAATAAATACTTTTAATCATTGCTATTTTACACAAAAAATACTTCTTCCCCCAAATTCTGAACTCTGCTCCAAATCGCGTTTTTACTGACATTAAAAAGACCCAAGCATATCATTGACGGAATGACTGAATCTCCATCTAAATCAAAATTTGATTAATAGCTGAGCCCTGGAGGACAGTTTGTCTTGCCACATTTAAGCATTTGAAGCCTCATTCCCTTCATCAGGTGCGCCCCCCACAGCTCGCTAAATGTCCCATGCATTTGTATTAGAGCGTAATGAGAGTAGTGGAAATTAGCTCCCGAAGGTGACGTAAATGACTGGGTCAAAAGCTCTGACCCTTTTACCTCAGCCCACAGCTATGGCACCGGACTCTCTCCTGTTACTGGGGTTAACTGTGGATCATGTTTTGGGACATACCACGAGACAGACCGACCCCTGGGGAGCCTTAGCAACAGCACAGTAATGCAAAGACTAAATGCATATGTGCTTATCAGCTTTAGTCAATGGGACACATTGTCTGTTTGTCATTTTAAATTAGCCGTGTAGGAATCCTTTAAACCGCACATCCCCCGTTACCATCACTTGTTGTCATGCAAGGGATGGCCAAAGAGATTTCCGCTTGCAATCCACTGCCAACACAGCTGGACTTGGAGAAGATGTGATCATGAAGCAGGACGTTTGACCAGCTGCATTTGTTTTTTATTAAATCAGTACTGATCAAGGATTGGGACTGATACATTTGTTTTATTGTAAAAATGTGCTATTAAAGTTTAGTTTCCCATTCCCTTTATCCCTAAGTGTCTCAGTTCAGTGGATTCAGTAAATAGAGAGGATTATCTCAGCCAAATTTAAAAAACAATGACCTATGTTTGCCTGTCTGTGGCTGTTGGAGTCTTGAGGTGATCAGGCAGAAGTAAAAAAAAAAAAGCAAAAAACTTTTCCAACCAGCCTAGAATATGAAATAAAAATACAGCCAATTTTTTTCAGTAAATTGCTCTATTTCCATTTTAGCTCATTAGTCTGTTCAAAAAGACAAATCGGTGAACAAACAGGGAATGACACGTGCACACACAGAGGCTGGGGAAAGATATTGTTGCCAAATATCGGCTACATGTTTAACATTGGTCTGATATCTGTGTGAACTATGAGATATTGCCCCTGCCTAATGTAATGTACTAATTTGTAATATGTTTTTTAAGCATTGAATCATTCTTTGAACTTTCACAAACCAAATTGTTTAATTTCATTGCTACAGCTTGTGCCTTTCATCTTTCGTTATTATGCTGTTGTAGCTGAACAAACAGCACGTACTGTTTAGAAAAGTCATTATCAAACCTTCATCTCCCGCGGGATTATCCTGTGTGCAATTTCTAAAAAGGTGCATCGAACTAACCAAACTAATCCTCTCTAAGAATAGCTCCTGTAACTCTTCTGATGAGGCGCTGCTGTGGCTGTTTTGGATAGCCTCCAGTATTGTATTATTGAACAAATAAGTGCAAATGTTACACTAGGATAAGATAATAAAAAAGTTTCTTCATAGTATTCAAACTAGGTTGGGAAGTATAAAAATATATATCAAAAATGGATACTGTCACAATTGTTGTTCTGGAGATATGCAAATTTAGAAACTTGAGTTCATCGTCTATAATTAGAACTGTTAAAAATGAGATAAATAAGATGATTCAAAATGAAATTAACAGAAGCGTGTTATATAGTGATATTTCGGCAGTTTTTGGGTTCATTATAAGCTCCTTTCACATTTTGTGTAAGACATTTTACAGCACATTTTAGCACATTCCTAGTCCATTGTTAAAATATTGTCTGAATTTAGATATTGCAAGGAAATGTTGAGATTAGAGGTGGGCAATATATCAAAATGTAGCTAATAGAGTGAATGTTGTTTTGAAGATATGCCAAATGTTCATATTGAGTATATATCACTTATAGCAAGTGTAACCCATATGGAAAAATGGGCTACTAGACCTGTATATGTGATCTAAGTTGCAATACTAACAATGACCAGTAAGCCTTGCCATGCGTTCACGGTCACGTCAGAGCACGCTCTTCGTGGTGGTACTGAGCAGAGCGAGCTTTACACCCTGAAAACGCCTGTGATCCATAGAAGTAACCAGTTGTTGAGAAATCACTTGAGAAATCCCGATTGGTTTTAAAGTGATCTTCGAATCTCGATGGCGAGCCAGCCCATGGTGACTGCGAGTGGTGTTAACGGTGTGGCCAGCCTGAAGCATCCTCGGCAGGAGAACCTGACTGAACTCTCTTTTTGAACTGGATCCAGAATAGAACCAAATACATACACTACCCGGCTAGTCAACGGTTTCAACTTAAACCTGAACAAACTGAACTCAATTGGGGAAAGAGCTCTCTTTTATTTCTTTGGGGTTGTTTCTTTATTGTATTGTTTTTCTCTGTTCTGAGAAATGTGGTTATATGAAGTGGTGAAATAATAAATCACTTGTTCAATTTTCATAAATTTGGCACGTCATTCCAATTCAATCATCTCCTCTAACGAACCTAGTAGATATTAGTGCCTCTCTCATACTGGTCCACACTAAGGGCGCTACACAGGCATGTCCAAACTACGGCCCGGGGGCCAAATTCGGCTTCCTGCTTAGTTGGTCCAAACAACAAAAAGTAGTACTTCTTACTGTAAAATTGGGGAAAACTCCAGCATTTTGATGTTATACCAACCTAATATTATATATATAAGTCTTATTAAAGGTGTGGAGGCTCATCAAAACTATGTCAAATACAATATTTTTAATAATTCACTTCATTGCCGGGTTGTCTGTGGCCCTCTGCTCTGTATAAATTTCAAAATGTGGCCCTCAGTGAAAAAAGTTTGGACACCCCTGACTTATTAGTAATACTAGTAATAGTAATACTAATAAAAAATTACTTTCAAATAAGGGTACAAGGTGATATTTCTGCACTTTGTTGATACATTTTTTACAGGCATTTCACTTTTGTCTGATTATTACACCTCAACTAAGAAGGTTAGAGACATGTTTTAACACGTTTATGTTGGATTGACAAAATATCAACTAACTGACTAACGTTATCGTATACTCAATACGATCACCCACTCCCAATCACCCAATATCACCCACTCCCAATCCAAACTGAGAAAGATTTATGTACTAATTTTGAATTGGGTGGTTGATTTTTTTTTTTTAGATTACTATTCAGAGAGATAGTGGCATGGATGTCTCTGCCCCAAAACATGGCAAAATCGATCCGCTGAATACGCCTCATGTTGGTGGGAACCAGTGGGCTGGCGGAACAGGTAACAAACTACAAAATGACCTGTTTTACAAGTGGAATGGTAAAAGTGCTCAGAGCGTGTGTTTCTGTGCAGGTGGCAGAGACACAGCAGGCCTCGGTGGTAAAGGGGGCCCATATCGTCTTGATGCGGGACATAAAGTGCACCAGGTGTCTCAGGCGGAGAAGGATGCGGTGCCAGAGGAAGTTCGAAAAGCTGCTCGTGAAATGGCTGAAAAGGCCTTCAAAGACAGGTGCGAACTTCTCTGCTTGACATTAGCGTAGGCTAAAGCTATACAGATGTTCTTCACTCACAATGATTTTCCACTTACCCAGGAGCAAGCTGTCTCCGTAATAAAGAACATGTGTTGTTGTATGTGTGGGCTTTTAATATTGTCCATCTCCAAGCCCAAGCCCAAACGTTCTTCCCAAATTCACAACTCTTTTCTGGTAAAACAGGACGAAGCCACCAATTCATCACGCTTGGCTAAATGCAAGCGTCTATGCTCCCACAAATGTGAGAGTGAGGGGTGAAGAGGGCACCACTATCCCTAGCTCCGCCATAAAGGGCCCCTCTGTGCTTTTTATGTTCAAACTGTCCGCTTTTCTCCACTTGCCCTTTTCCCATGAGATCATACACTGAGGCTTTCACAAAACATGGACAACATCTCCAAACTTTAGTTCATCTTTCTCCATTTTGCGGCATCGTCTCCTGTTTATTTATCTATACCTGTCATCAACTTGTCTCTTTGAGTCCTTCTAAGCCTATTGAAAATCCTGCATGTACATGTCATATCTTTACTCCCAGCCCCATATCACTGAGTTCCTTTTTAGGAACAGACCCTAGCCTGTTTTACTATTTTTATTCTGTAGGTTGACATTTTCTTCTTACAAAATGTGTGGAAGCATGTGCAGTGTTGATTTAGCTTCAGGTCAAGCATCAATCAAAGATTATTCCATAATGAACCTACAGGCACAGGCAGAAACAGGCTGAAGTATGTGTGAAGTCAAGCTGCTACTGGCTTTCTCCAGATTCACCTGCCGTAGCTCTAAATGTATAAGTGGAGACTGAAAACAAAGCCGTCGCCTAATTCTAAACTGTATGTGAGTTTTACACATGCAATAGAGATGACTACCAGCTTGAAAAACATTACACAATAATTTCTTGCTGTGAGCAGGCTCACCTCTCCACAGATCTGACTTGTAACTTTTCCTGTTAGTAGGGCTGCAATTAATGATTATTTTTCTGATCGGTTAGTCTAGAGATTATTCTTTCAATTCATTGATTAGTTGTTTTGATCACAAATGTGGTGAATATTAGATTTTTACTAAATTAGCCCAGATGAAGCTAAAGTGATGACGCTTTAAAATGCTCTGATGAATTCTATTTACACACCGCTGAGCTGAGTCAGAAAACTTTTTTTTTTTCTTTCAGCTCATTTTTAGGGTGTATTTATAGACCGGTTAATGATTAATGAATTACTAAATTAGTTAACAATTTTATAAATAATCGATTAGTTGGGATTCACCTGTCTCCATATAGATTAATTTAATACTATATTCTGGAACAGTCCAGGCAAAGCAATAACATCTCCATGGTGACATTTCTGATTAAAAAAGTTACAGTATATAGAGCACCTTTATGATACACAAAATGTGTTAGCTATATGTAAACTAACTAAATTAACTAATATATAAAAATGACATAAAAGTGCACTACAGCGGACTAAAAGGGTCCTATATTAGGGTTTAACTATAAGGCATGCAGAAAAATAAACCTTTTAAGACCTGAAATCCCTCATTAAACAACATTAATCTTCAGAGTACCACATAAAGAAAGAAGCAGCATGATATTTTGCACTTCTAATCTAATAAAAATTGTGATAAGCTGCAGGGAGTGGTGTACCCTTGTTTTTGTGGTTGTTTTCTGTGAAATCTCAGTCTCCACCTCGATCCAAATAGCTCTGCCTCTCCCTGTGTGTTGTCTTTTCCTTCATTCATGCCCTTTATTCTCATTTAAGTAACAGTTGAGGAATTCAAAGGAAATAGCTGGACTCTCTGGCCGGTGCGTCCGCTGCCCACATGCTCTTTAGCACATCCTCACACAAACACACAAACACACAAGGCACGCAGAGGAATGTGTGGGGTGACTAAAGCTCTGCTGTGTGTGAGCTACAGATATATTCATAGGGCTGTGTACATTTTTTGGTTTTTGGTACTGGTGTCTGTACGGTCCTCTTTTGGTATCTATTTTTGTATAAAATATGAAATAAAATGACCAAACAGAATCATAATGTTATTTTTTACTTTTTAATTTGTTCCTTTTTGGTGACGGTGCCTTAAAACAATCTATTGTGCTCTCCCAGGACACACCTGACATCAAAACTTGTTACCAAAAGAAAATATGTTTGTTTTTTCAATTTTATTATTAAAAATCCAGAACTAGTATTTTAATATTATTTTTAGTAACTGTTTAGTAATGTCATTGTTGTTCCATGAAAGCCCTATTAAAGTACTTGGCTTTACTGTATATTGTTTGGTGTAAAACAGGTAGAAAAGTGGAAGCCACATACTAGGACATAATAATGGCATATACATGTCATATCCTCGGACTTTAAATGTTTCCTTGAGGAATCTGGTTACACCCTACAAACTGTGTTGGTAAACTGACAGGAGTCTCTAGTGTGAAGGAGTCCAGACCTTGTGATTGCACTGCTGATACCACTGCAGCCTAAACAATGTGCAGTCTCTGTGCAAGCTGGTTTGTTACTAGACATGACACATTAAGTAAAAGCCTTTTTGAACTCATTGTTCACCACTTTGTTGTGGTCCTGGTCTGATTGTCTTGTATGGCTCTACACCTGGAAAAGCGCCCCTCATGTGTCTGGAGTGCTCACTCTTTGGCTCATCACACAGTAGGGATCGGGGTCCCGTTTACCACACCTGAGATAAAGTTGAGGCACCTATATTTACACAGCTGCACTGTGGAATTAAAGAAAGTTACTTCACTTGTGGTGACATTATGACCTAAAACAAAAGAAACAATGTTTTTTGGAGTTTTGGAACAAACTTTTCCCCGTGACTGTATGGTGTATGCTGGTATGTGGAGAGAGCGGGTCAGCACCTGTGCCTCTTAAAGAGGAGGGAGAGTTGATTGACAGGTCTCCCAACCACAATGCATTATGGCTCATATACAGGATGTTGTTAAGCTCTCAAGCCAACCTCATTTCCTAATAGGTTGTGGCAGAAGATGGTGAAGGTGTCTTTACATTATTGTCTTTTTATTTACTTCTTATTTTCCCCAGATTAAAAGAGATCAACATGAGTGAATATGATGCTGCAACGTACGAGCGCTTCTCCAGCGCTGTCAGACGCCAAGTGCAGTCTCTGCGCATCATACTGGACAGTTTGCAGGTACATGCCATGCTATACGTTGAAATATATTTGTGAATTTGTATTGACTAATAGAGGAACCCATTTAACATTTTTAGGTTCATATTTACCATTCTGCATAAATCTGAATTCTTTAATTCAATAATGAGAACAAGTATTCTGAGTCTACAACCGACAGCCAATAGGAAATAGAACCATAAGAAAGTTTTCATGTTTTCGGCAAAACAGTGTTTATTGTTGGTGAACAAATACTGTTAATTGTATACCTTGTTTCACCTTGTGTTCACGTGTTGTACTGTCCCTAGAATGACTCCAGTGATTTTGCCTTTTTTTTTCTGGATGTTTTTCCTGCTTTTGTTTGGGCATCTCCCGGGACGCGTGTTCATTGTGTTTGAGTGTTCGTGAGAGAAAAATGATGCACATAAGAATGATTACAGGGCAGTCTTCTAAGCTGTGTTCTTATATTCCCCTCAGGTGTGTGGACTTGTATGTCGGGGTGTTTTGTTTTCTCATCCAGGTGTTTGCGCCCACGCCACAACTGCCACTTTAAGCATGAAATGTGACATTGTTTGTATGCGTTTCAATGGCCCCCGGGACATGCCTATACAGTCGACTGTTCTCTCTGAAGTCATGTTATTTTTGATCATACCTGAGGAGTGATTTAGGAAGCCCCCCCTCCCACACACACACACACACACACACACAATTATAATCATTGCTGGCAGGCGTTCTGTATAGTCACGGGTATTGTTTCGATCTGTTTTAGTCTAGCCTGAGGGAAAGCCCTTTCAATTTATCTTTCAACAATTGCCGGCGTTACTTGATATAAACAGTAGGGTCGGCTTTTATCAGTTGTTACATTGGGAATTGGCCAGAATTGCTCTGAGGAAGGCATACAGACAGGAAGAGCAAGACAATGACCCAACGTTAATATGCCTTTGTTTGCAAAAAAAAAGTGAACCACATTTTACTGTCAATGTGGACTTTAAAACAGAAAAAAAAGACCATTAGTATCATAAATAGTGTAACAGAACTCACATTTTGCCAATTCGTGCTAATTCAGACAGTGCATTTGTAGATTCTGAGGTGCAATGTTATTTTTTTTCCTTTCTAGCAGTTTATAAGCATATTCACATTTACATCATATAAAAAATATACATATAAAAATGTCTGTATTCGATGCTCCTGCCACATGCCTCGTCTAATCTTCAGTCTGATGTCTCAAGGGAAATGTATACATTACTGATGCAACAAGTGGGCATTGTAATTTTTGTGCACTTAGTGGTGGGTGTGGCTGAGGGCATTTGAGTTCCAGCTTTTGTTTACCATATTTTCTGTAATGAGATAGGCTTCCTCTACTTTCCAATATAAAGATGGAGGGAAAGTGATCTCGTGCCCTCTGAACCTGAGGCAATTCGAGGACAGATACAGATGAAGAAATGAAATACATGGACAGGAAGTTGTGAATACGCTTTGTTTTTGTGGTGGTCCCAATTCATGATGTAATTATTATGTAACACATTTTTGACCCCACCAAAATGAAATCATGTTCTACAGACAGTTGTTTTGTTCATTGTAAAATACAATTTCAGACTTATTTTTGTTTGGTGTTTGTTTTGGTTTTAGGCAAAAGGCAAAGAGCGACAGTGGCTAAAGAACCAGGCTTTGGGCGAACTGGACGATGCTAAGATCATTGATGGCCTGACTGGAGAGAAGGCTATTTATAAACGCAGAGGAGAGCTGGACCCAGAGGTTGTGGCTGTGAACTTGAACTACTTTTTGCTATTTTCTTTTTGCTCCGCCCACAAACACGCTACTCCCAGGCTCGATGCATAACTGTGACCTCAACAGTCAGACAGAACATTCCAGTGGTCTTTAGGATTGTCATTTTCTCACACACGCATGTTTTTCTTTGTCATATGGGCGTCCATACTAATCATACACACCAAGCATAATATTTAGCTTTACCTTTTTAGATCTAAGCATTGCATATTTTTGGTCTGACCAAAAGGTCTACTATGAAATAATTGCACCCTCTTTGTTTTTGTTGTTGTTATTATTATGGATAGACCGATACATCAAACAAAACACTGTCCAAAATATACTTACTTACCAACTATTGTGTTTTACTATTTTTCTGTAGAATGTGTTGTGATAACTGCTGTTTGTACTTTTGTGCCCTCATATGCCTTCTAAAGCCTGGAACTCCTCAGCAAAAGCCAAAGCGGCTGCGTGTTTTAGCTGACGTGTCCGGCAGTATGTATCGCTTCAATGGAGTGGACGGACGGTTAGAGCGGTCCATGGAGGCCGTGTGTATGGTCATGGAGGCCCTGGAGAGCTATGAGGACAAGTTCAAGGTAAAAATGCCACATATACTTGTAAACCCTCACCAAATATTAAACTAGGTTACGCTACCTTTTCTGTCTAGAGTTCTGAAATAAATGTTACTAATAGTCTAAAAGAAAGATCCAAGAGCAAATGGAAGAGAGGTGGGTGAGACAAGTGAGTGTGTCTAAAAAGCTAAAGGAGACAGACTTCTTGGCCCCTGACACTTAAGCCAATCAAGTATCAGTGTCACACTTCAGCATTCAAGACATTCTTGAAGAGAAACTGACCTTTATTTTTGAAGTATTTGATTGATAACATTAACACTGAAAAATATGTTTTTATCTCACACCTGAAACATTTCTACACAGCAACAGTGATATGAGCAGATGAGCCACACTGTCGCATACCGATTATAACCGCAGTCATAACTGGCTCTATTAGAAATAGCCTATATACATAATATGTGTGTCCTGATATAGCTGAGCTCATGGAGCCAGTCAGACTGTCAGTCCGACTGGCTTATGTAATCAGTTGGACTGACAGTATGGATGACACACTCACTTGCTTTAACACTGTTCAGTGCAACCCTAACCCTTACTGTTCACTCATTCATAACTTGGTCTAGAAAGCCCATGCAAACAATGAAATAACTATTACATCTTAGCACGGTACTTTAGTGGTTTTTGTACTAACTTAACTAATACTTAACCCTTTGCAAACAATATGGTGTCAATAGATAATCTTTTGAGGATTTAAGAATAGTTTTTCAGTAGAAATTCTACCTTGTAAAAAGTTTACAGTTTTCATTTTCTGCCCTTCATGTTTGCAGTATGACATCATGGGTCACTCGGGTGATGGATATGACATCGAGCTGGTTAGAAATAACAAAGTCCCTAAAAATAACAAGGAAAGACTAAAAGTTCTAAAGGTACAAACTTCATTATCCTCCTTTAAAGTTGCTTTGTACAATAATTTAAATGATTTGGTCTAATATTGTGTCCCCACAGACGATGCACGCTCATGCACAGTTTTGCATGAGTGGAGACTACACTCTGGAAGGGACGGAGGCCAGTATCAAGGAGCTCTCGAGAGAGGAGGCAGACGAGCACTTTGTGGTGGTGCTGAGTGATGCCAACTTGGAGCGTTACGGGATCCAACCCGAGCGCTTTTCTAGTGTCCTGACCTCAGACCCTCAGGTCAACGCCTTTGCAATCTTTATTGGGTCTCTGGGCGACCAGGCAGAAAGGTGAGAAGCTGTTGATGTGGAAGATACGAGAGAATATTTTCTATTTAAAAACAAATACAATATTACTTGGTACAAGTTTTAAAATGTATATTTAAGTCCCACTGTGGTTTTGACTCATACTCCTAAAGGAAGGAACAGTTTAAATAGTCTCCTGTTAAAACTCTTTAGCTCCAGTCCCCTCTGTTCTGCCTGATAAACATCTCTGTCATGGTTTGTGGGCTCAGTTCTTTCTTTATTGTTTGAATGTGGTCATGAGCTCAAGAGTGTGAGAATGACGATCATCTGCTTCTCACATTCTGTTAGGGTTAGGGTTAGGGTCACCTACAAAAGAGAGATATAGCTGCAGGATGAATGTGTGTGAAAAACATCACCATACCAAGAAATGATTAGATACTGTTGCATAAGACACCGTCGAATCTTCAGAAGCTGTAAGCTAATGTCTTTGATAAAAATGTTTGCAAAAGAAGACAAAAATATACAATTTAGACATGTTCTGTCCTACCTCCAAATGAATAATGTAGTTGTACTTTTGAGTTGGTCAATGTGCTGCCAACGGAGTGGGGAAGAAAAAAGAAAAAGGGTGAAGAAGTACTTTATTTAAAGTGAAGCCCACAATTGACGGTTACTTTCAAATTGTATAGAATTGCTTTGGAGTAGTCTTGGAATAATATTTCTTTTTCATATTTCTTTTGTTCTTAATCTGCTAATTACTGTTTCTTCAAACTTTCTGTTTGTTCTCTGACTTTCTGTTTGTTAATCAACTATTCTGGGAAGCCCATCGAGGCAACTGCTGTTGTGATTTTGAGCGCTACAAAAATAAATGGAATTGAATTTTACATGCACACATGTTTTCATTATGACTTAAATACAGTAATGATAGCACAATATTTTTATTTTTTATTAATGTATTAACCTTATTTAAACCAGGTAAGAACCCATTGAGATTATATTACAACACGCAAATAATAAAAATCTTTACACAATTAAGAGACGTTTAAGAACAAAGTTTACATATAAAAGCATGTAAATAAACCATGTTACTATTCTGTATTTCAGGCTGCAGAAGACACTTCCAGCTGGCAGATCCTTTGTCGCCATGGACACAAAGCAGATCCCCCAAATCCTGCAGCAGATCTTCACATCCACCATGCTGTCCAGTGCCTGAGACAAAGAGACTTACTCTCCTTACTCACTCAACAACTCAAGTATTGTTGCTATGTGCCTTTAACCATTTTCTGTGCAATATTATATAACACTCTGGGTGTTATCAGAACAGACCCCGAAGTGATGGTTATACGGTTTTCTGAAACCTTATCTGCAGTGTGGTAATGTCTCTTTATGGCAGTGGTTCTCAAACTGTTATTAGGTATTTCACTTCTCTGAGCCTCGACATCGCTTTGTCATGTCTCTTTATGTACCGGTAATACATTGGCTTTGTGTTGTTAGATGCATTATGCACTGGAAATACAATATTTTCGGTCCAGACGCAACTACTATGTGTTGATAAACAGAAAGCAGCTGATGCTAACATGCTCCAACTTTTTTTTTGCTGTCGGTCGCGTCAACAGTTATCGTCAATTGAAATACTGAGGTTTATCACAAGATAGTGTTTGGAAATAAATGATTGTTTTCTATGTATATCTGCTTTTTAGTTTTCACCTGAGTTTGCATTCTCTCTGAAAGAAAGCCAGCCCACTTTGGAAGCTAGACCTCTCACGGCCCCCTTTGGATTGCTGAAATAGACCAATATGAAGACAGTGGAGACACTTTCGGGCCGTCCCGATCCACTCCAACGTGAACCAGTCGAAATGTGGCTTATGTGTACCACTAATTGTAATTTGTTGTTTTAACAAGATGTGTTGCAGTTTTAATCGTGCTATAGAAATTTATAATTGTTGTGCTGTTAAATACAGAACATTTGTATGTGTAAGTCCTACTGTGGTTACATGTTTTTTGGTGGCACAGTGATTGCCATGCAGCCAGAAGGTCTTAAGTTTGAGGTTTAGTTTGCATGTTCTGTGTAGGATTCCACCAAGAGCTCTGATTTCCTCCAGCACCAAAAGAGACACTATAGCATCCCCTCTAGTCTTGTACCCTGATTGTGAATCTCGTCGCCAGTTGTGTGTTTGTCCTGGTTTTTCCCTTTTTGTTTCGTTTTGTTTTTGAGGTGGTGCTAGGTTTAAAAGCTTGAGAACCACTGTTTTAGGGAATGACACTGAACAAATTACAGAATTAAAAGGCCTTGTAACTCTTTTTACCTTTTTAAAACCTTTCGTGGGCATCAGACTTGTAGTTGTTGATTGTCGGACTTGGACACTTGGACACTGATCAAAAGCTGTTATATCACTGAAGGGAACAGGCTATGAACTTGACAGTCCTGTACATATTTGGACTTCCTGCTCATTTTTCACTTGTCATGCCAAAAGTCAGACTAGAGGTGAAAGGTGACTCGGACACTCTGGTGGCCCGACACTTGGAACGGTTTCTCCTTTGGCATGCTGTTCCGCTCCTCAAACAGGGAATGTCCCACCTGAAATATCCTTTCAAGACCATACCCCACACCAGTTTTTAAGTGTGTTCGTGACTCTTAGTATTCTGCCTCAGCATCTATGTCAACATCCTTCCTGGCCGCGGGGACCTTGTGACGCTACGGCACTCCAAATGCAGCAGGAATCTTAGATCAACTTTCATGACAAGAACTTCACAGACTTCTTCAACAAACATGGAGTCACCTTTGACACAACCAAGCAAAAATAGACCAATAATAAATCTGGATATTCTACTCTGAAGCAACTGGTGCTAGAGTTAAGGTGCAACAATATTAATCAAATGGGCCGAAATTGTGTTTTCACTGATGATTCGATCCATAGTTAAAAACCACATTAATTTGACCTAAAATGTATTTCTTGTGCACTAACTTCTCATTGTTGAAAATGTCTGTGCTTTTATTGTGCACTTGCCTTGTTTTAATGACTGGAGTTACCATTAACTCATAAGATTATTGATAATTGTATGGTCATTTTAATGTATCTGCACATTTGAAAATAACATATTAAGACAATACTGTAAAATGCTGTATTTTTTGTTTGATTATAGATTCCTTGTGCATATTTATTTGCCATTTTATTAAAAAATTACAGTGTGCTGATAGTAATTCTTTACAATATTAAACAGGACTTTCAGTATTTTTCTAAGTCTCAAGTAATTCCCTCTTGTTTCCTGTGTGGTCATCTTTTCCATTTGCCTTAATCATCCATCTCTTTAACTATAGATCTTACCAGACCATGTTAGTATATCTACCAAAAGATTTCCCTTTACACTGTAGTGTTTTCTCCACTATTAAATCCAATGGAAATGTATCATGCGTTGGCCATTTTCTAGCGTTGCAGATTCTCACTTAGAATTGCAGCTGACATCAAGTATTTGAAAAGGGTGTTATTCATCCCACAACCCCTGCCTTGGCTCAGCCTGGCCTTGTGGAAATGTGGTAATTATTTAGTTTCCGCTTAGCTCTTCTCTGGACGTTATTCCAGAGGATTAAGTGAGAAGATATGGCTCATAAAGTGACATTAAACACTCAAGAGTTTAACCTACACCTGGTCGCTCATTCATTCATTACAAGAGCCAGATAAGGCGTCTAGACTCAAAGTGTATGTTCAAGTATTAGTCACAGTTAAAGTGTAGTGCGCCCCCTCTTTGTATGGTTTAGTCATTGTGGTTTAGGAAATAGCAACAGAAAATCTTAGTGGTGATACATTTTAAAAGGGGTGATGTAATCTACAACAGATTCAGTGGTATGCTGGTACTGCGTTGTGTATTGAATCGAGGAATTAGATTTTCGTTTTCTGTTAAGGGATTTAAAGTATCATTTGTGTCAGTTCCAGTTAGCCAGGATACATTTGACTATCATTATGACCATACAGAATAAATACACACTGCACACAACATTTTTGGGGAAAGCCCAAAAGGGGATGTCTATTAAGTTTATTGTGTCTTCAAATTGTATTAGTTGTATTAGCTAGGAATAGTACAAATAATAAAGTAAGTTTGGCCTCCATTGTGAACAATGCTGATCACCCAGAAATCCAATAGATCTACAGTTAACCCTCATGTGTTGACTCAAGGCTATCCATCGCCCCCTTTGACCCGGAATGACCCATTACTCACTGTAATTGATCCCTAATGTCATGTCAAGTCAATGGGAAGAACTAGGACACCAAAGTGATTGTTCCAGAGAAAACAAGGCCATGATTGATCTGGCCCTGACACTTCGTCCCAGCCTGAAGATTTGCACCCACAGTTCAGGAATGTGACTTATTCAACAGTGTTTATTTGGAGATGTGGTTAAAACCTCCTCTAGCATGTGTATAACATATGTGACTTTACAAGTGGTGAAAGTATGTTCGCCTGAAGAGTAGGTTTGTTGTTTATTTAGCTCTAAGCGACTGACTGACACATACTGTATATATGACCATCATCAATTATGTGTTTAAGTACTCCACATTTGTGATCAAAATTATATTCACATCAAAGGTATCTTCTGGTTATGTGTCTCCATGGCTTTGAATGTTCCACAGTGGCATTAAACATATATATTTCCATGGAGACAAGCAGGTGGCACCCTCAGGACAAGTTACAGGTTAGCTCTAGATCTAGGTTAGATCAAGGTTGTTTTGAGCAAAAAAAGCACCTTTCATAAAATGAATGCAATATAGATATATAATGTCATACTATGGAACATTCCAGACGAAGCAATTACACGTCCATGGAGACAAGCAGGTAAACGATCCTCCACCAAAAATGTTCCACAGTGCACCTTTAGTAGAGCCCTGGACATTCTCCACCAAATACATAGCCTATATTTTGTTTTTTTAGTTGTTGTTTTTTACATCTTCAGGTGGGAGAGGAGATATATATATTTTAAAATGGATCATCGTAATTGTTCTGGAGATACGTACAATTAGAATATTGAGTACATCGTCTGTAAGTAAAACTAATTCAAACGTCTGTGTAATCATCCAAGAGTATAAAGTGATATTTCTGCCATTTTGTGGTTCATTTCATGGTCCATTTACATATTGTGCGATACTTGAACCTCAATCAAGACATTAAAAGGCGCATTTTAGCACATTCCTGATGCATTGCTAAAATATCACCTGACACGATGTTACTGAGATGATGCAAAAACATTTTGAGATATTTGTATTTGTCAATACCGCCCACCCCTATCTCGAGTCCGCAGAGTGAATTATTTAGTAGGTTTTACACATTCATGTTTGAACTAGCTTTGTGCAGAGTGAAGCATGCAATGTGGGTTAACTGTATTGCCCAATCACACAACAACAGTATGTACTAAGCATTGGATATAAACCACCAACCCTCTGACTAGTGGGCAATCTGCTTAATCTGATAGTTTATGCTCCTGGAAAAAGGAAACAGAAGAAACAACTGTACCTAACAATAAAATGTAATGTAATTAATGTATAATGTCCCTCACTGGTGGCCTAAACTCCTGCCCAGACAGATCCTAATTGAGCTGTGTGTTGAATATGGAAACTGGCCTTATGAACTGCACTGCTGACAGACAGGAGATCTACTGTTGCTGCACCTGACAAGCCTGAACGCCCCGGCGCAGATGTACGAGCGGCCACTCCAAGCCTCACGTCCTGTTGAAAAACGAACCACTGTAAATAGAACAGTACAAGAGTGCATTTCAGCACGTCAGTGAAGTTTTCACTGTACTTATGACACTTTGAGTTAATGGGAAGAATCTTTTCAAATATTTAGGAAAAGCTGGGCACCTCATAACAGCATGTGTGTTTATTTGTTTTATTTAACATCACTATACATTTCGAATGGTGGCCAATCTGTTGCTCCTTGTAGAGATGAGCAAAAAGTTTTCTTCATTTCAAGGTAATTATGTATCATCCATTTCTATTAATGCTACTGTAAACATATTACCATCACAAATAGCAGTGATGTCCCCCAAATGTACAAAATTAAAGACAAGTTAAAAGCTTCTTTCCCTCTGCCGTGTGCTGCCTCCACACACAGGTTGTGTAAAGTTTCCCCTCATTAACCGTTAACGGTGGAAAAACCTTTTCCAGGTGAAACAAGGAGCAGGTTGTCCAATAACTTGGGTTACGGTAGTTTGGAAACTCAGTGAAACTTCTGTGCGGCGAGTTCCTGTATACAAGTATAGTGTGTTTTAGTTTACCAAAATATATCTTTACCAAAAATACGGTACAAATGTATTAATGTCCAGATTTGACAGCAATTCTCTGCTACAGTCAGTGAACGAGCCTTAACTCTTAAATGAGTCAAATTAGCCATGTAAAGCCTTGATGAGTCTTGTGGATGAGGTTTGTTGCTCTTTGGAGATATGATAACACAGTTGCCTTGACAACAGCTAAACACAGTTATGTTTGCGAGATACTGGTGTCGGATTTATTTGAGAAGTAGGGTTATCGGTTTCTGTATTTCTTTCTGTTCATTCTGAAAGACATAACTGAAAGAGAAGCTTGTCTCTGTTTATCTGCATGTTCATAGTACGAACATGTTGGTGAAGACAGACGTGTTCAGTCTGTTCAGCAGTGAGCCACTCCGAGGATTTACCTGGAAGCCACAGTTCACAACCCTGTGCTGCAGCCGTTCCAACACACTCACCTCATACAGCTGGCATTTTCCGTGACACAGCTTTATTTTTCATTTCCATCTCCAATAATAAACACTTAAAGAGGTCACGTTTATATTATACAGAGGAATATTTACTTCATTGAAGACAGTGAATACATACTACTTTAATTGACACAATGTTTCAATCACTCCGCATAAAGGTGCACTATGCAACTTTTTTTGTTGCTTGTTTCCATGGAGATGATGATGCTTTGCCTTGAATGTTCCATACTATGGCATGAATCAACACCATCATAAGAACGCATACTTTAAAAGTTGTTTTATAATTTTTTGGCAAATCTTGTAATAAAAAAGATGCCAGATAGTAAAGTTTACTGTCATAATGTGGTACAACCCAGGCAAAGCTATGGAGACAAGCATATGATCCACCAGAAAAGGGAAAAAAGGGAAGTACAGGGCCAGCTCACAGTCACATGAGGAGGATTCTCGCTGACGCTGCTCTTGCAATCGCACATGTCCAGCAGACTGTTTTTATGTTGTTTAGTGGCTGCTCTTCATGTTGTTGCATAGTGACTGTAGACTGTTGCTGTGTTTGTCTTGGACACAGATGGACTGATTTGTTTCGCAGATTTCTCCTCAGCGTCACTCTTTCCTTCCTGCTTTTCTTCCCCTCACTCTCTCACGTTAAAACTTTCCCCAGTCAATTCTCTTCTGTATTTCTCATTGCCATTGAGTATGTATTACAAATGTACTACACAACGACCAACTTTTACATCGTAAAAGCATTAGAGGTTTGTGTGAGTTGTTACGCAGGACACAACTTTGAAAATAAAGTAAAAATATAATATAATATATTAAAAAAATATAATATAACAAATATTTACTTTTTATAAAATAGATCTTAAGTAACTTTTCAAGTGTTGTTCTTTATAGACACTATATTTTATAATGCATGGTTTTTTATTATTATTATTATTTTTTTTTTTATCAAAGTAACAGTTTTGGACCTAACAATGGAATATAATAAAATAAAAACAAGAAATCAGAGTACTTATTTCTTTAAAACTAGAAAAAGGCATTGGAAAAAGTTTGGGTTCTCTCCAAGAAATGTTGACTAAACCACATAAACGCCATTCCTTTCTGGTTTACGTACATGTAATATTATATTTTATCTAACCTTTGGAATAGGCTACTCGAGCAGGAAAAAAAAATCCACCATGTCCTAGGCTGTATTTAAAGATAAGCAACTGTTTAGATTGGAGCATTACACGTGGATAGATATCAACAGTACATTTTAATTAGCGTTTATTGACTCCGGACACAGCCCACCAGAGCATGTGGCCCCCTTTTAGGCTGTGCCCCTAAACATCTGCTTTGATTGTTTATGCCCTGTCTACAAGTTATTGACAAAATAATTTTTATTGGCAATATTGAATGATTAAAACTTTCTGATCTATCCTTTAAAACAGCACATGCCTTTCATTATGTCCTTCCATTTACATAAACCTCAAGCATAACTCTGTTGTTACATCCACGGAGTACTTTCCTGGACCACTACTACTTACAGTACTTATACGTGGGTTGTATTATGCTAAAGTTACATTAATCTTGCGTGAATAACATTTTTGGCTTTTTCTCACACCTTTGATGATAAATTATGAAATGTTTCCCCTTGTGCCTTCATTGGTGATGGCGATGACGAGGCAAATGCAGGTTGCAGAAGATGGTAACAAAGTCGAAGCCTTCCTAGTTTGAATTATGCATAACTTCACTTTGGATCAACACCTGTTAACTTTGAAACTACTGCATAAACCACAACTTTATTTTTGTGTGCTGGTGTTTCATCATAGCTTTTTATCTGATTTTCAAGCTCAGACGAGGGTGGTGCTTTGACCTCAGTTTGGGAGAGTCCAGCAGACAGTGTCTAGGTAGTGGCTTATCCCAACAACAGCCCAAAGCAGAAGACCAGTAATGAACATAATGATGATGAATGGTGTGTTTTAGTAGCTGCTGATAAAGAGGATTTTTTTTGGTGCAAATGTTCCTTTATAGCACCTTTTAAATTGACAGCTGATTTTCCTCCCTGATTCTACAAACAGGAAGTTTACAAAAGGTCCTCCATCAACATCCTTCATCTCCCTAAATATAATAACCAGCTGATGACTTTTTATGATCTAATAATGCTGGAAAATTTGCTTTTGTAATACAAGCTTCTGGGTGAACACCGTGGGACAATGTGCTTTCGGTCTGACCAATGAAAAAGTAACAGACCAGAGAATTAGAGAAGCCACAGTTTGGTTTCTGTGACTGCGTTGTGATAGGGCTCATTACCTCCAACAGTCAGGAAATGCATAATGCATCTGATGCCGTCCTTAAAGTAAACTGCTGATGCCATGGCTAAATGATTTCATTACTTAAAACCTTCGTCTGAATACAGGCTCTGATAAAAACATGTTTTAATGAATTGTCCAGTGAAACACATAAAAAAGTTTCAGTCCCTGCCCCACCAATGCATTTTGTCTGCTAATTATCAAAAGAGGACTGTTGCTTTAGGCAGTGGAATACCGCAGTAATTACAGCTGATTTGCCCCAAAGGTTAAAGATGAAGCTCTGCTCACAGATAAAGCACAGCCTGTGCCTGAGGACACTGTCAGAGACGTCACTCTGAAGGTTAAGTGCCGACATCAACGCTCAGAGGCCCAGTTTCTCGACCCGTTAATGACACACTGTTGTGCCCAGGACGCTTTCTTAAACAAGAATTATAACATATTTGTTGTATTTCATACAAAGTGTACACTACAATGGATGTCTTTACCTCTTCCTCTACTATGTCAGGCTTTACCTCTTCCTCAATAAATCAGTCATTAGGGTTTCATTGCAGCTCCACACAGAGGACATGTCTGTAGGCCTATGTTGAGTAAAACACGACAACATTGAAGGGTTTACTGCTCTGACCAAGTAGATGAGATTTAAAATCGAAATGTCATGCTACTGAACTAACGTTAACATTCTAACATTATTTCGCAACAAACTTTTCTAGCAGGCTTCTGGTCAGGAGTAGTAAGTAATCCCTACCGTTAGTAAACAGGGCTGATGTCTATACAAAGATTTAAGATAATGTTTTATTTCGTAAATTCAGAAATGATTGAATGTAGTCACTTGTTGTTTGCAATTATTTTTAATGATAACTGAAAACATGTGACTTACCTGCAGCTGTCACGTTGGCTGTTGCCTCACTAATACTGAAAGTAAAATGTGTGTATCCTTCTTGGCAAACACTAACCCAAAGCCTAAGTACCATAGAATATAGGGACATGGGAGTCCTTGTCAGAGCCCACCCCTCTGAGCCCCTCTCAGTTTTATCCAGCACTTGGTGTGAACAACAGTGCTCTCCTTTGAGAGAAGAGAGGGTCCTTTGTAGTGCTGCTCTGGGGGCTACTCAGGAATGAGGACTGAACAAAATGTATCAGTGCATATCTTCTTCTGTGACAGAGGATACCGTTTGTAAAGCCATTGATGTGCTGAATGATTGATGGTGCTGGTATATGCAAATGGCCATAATGTCTTATAGACAGGTTTCTCAAAGGCTACTACAAGTTAAAAACTAAACAATAGAAATATATTTCACGATACCTTTGTTCTTTCGATAAGTTGCAACAGATGTGAGACAGACATAGACAAGAAGTTGACAATAGTCAGGAGGCAACAAAAATGACTAAAGGACCATATTTAGCCTTTGTCCATCAGTCAGTGACTCATACTGTGTGGAAATACATTGTAATGCTGATTGAATCTTAAATGACCACACATATATGAGTCACTTTGTCTGCTTGTATCCTACTACAGAGACAGCAGAATTTCTCCTGGTTCAGCTTTTACTGTAAGGCTCTTTCATTTCATTTTGATTTCAACACTGTTCGCCACGAAAAGCAACACAACAATCTACAAAGGTGAAAAGGTTCCATTGCTTATTCTCAGTTTTAGAAAAAGTATCCTCCATTCAGATTTCTCCCTCCATCGCTCACACATACTTTGGGGATGATAACACTTGAATTTCAGAAGAATAGCCAAAAATATTAACATAACTGTCTCTGTTCAGTTGCCATAATAACAGCTCAAATTGTGTTCTGTAGCTTGAGCCTTCTGTCACATTTTTAGCAAGTCAGTGCAAAGTCACTTGTCTTTCTTACAGATGAAGTGTTTGGAAAGCCATCCAGCACCTGCTGCAGTCGGCACACATTGTTCAGACTCAGAGGCCGGGCTGTCTCTGGGCAGCCCGGCAGCCCGGCCCAGAGACAGCCCGGCCCAGAGACAGCCCGGCCCAGAGACAGGCATGGGGCCAGTGTGCAGCATCTGCCTGCTGCAGGACAGTGACTTCATCCCCTGTCGTTATAAGAGAAAAACACCATCAGATAAGTATGCATTCATAAGGATGAACCAGTGGGCGTGATCCCTGTATTACGTCTTACATATTATGTCTTTGAGGAGCATACCAGGCCAACTTTATTATCAGTGCATATTTGTTCAAGCTCGTCTGCTCATGGGTTGCACAGGGACATCTGGCCTCAGTCATTTAAAGTCAGCAGAGTAAGCTGAACCTGATATTTTCCTGTGTATTTTTGTCTTTTTTGTGATGTGGACTCACATCTGTGAGTCTCTGCCCAAACTATTCATAGAGTGACCACTAGAGCTGTGGGACCTCCCATGGGAAGTCATCATGATGTCTGTACAGTATATTTACTGTAAACTGTGACCTTGGACGTTTGTACTGTTTAAATGTGATTCTTTATGTAAATTTTTAAAAATCTCCTCGCATTATACGCTTGACTTTTTTCAGTTCCAGTGGACACTTTCCCACACTTTGGAGTGTGCACACTGTCTGCTCCTGCCAAGGCCAACCCTCCTACTGTACTGCACACTCTACAGTGCCAAAGATGCTCTTTGCTGCCAAGTGGGGCGGTTGTTTTAAACAAGAGGGCAGCGACTCTGCCCTGGATCATGTGCTATGTCAACATGGGGTTCAGGTCAGTGCCAAAGACCAGCTACAGGCAGGACGCCACTAAAACCAGCCGCCTGGTTCTGTTATGTTGACAGTGAGAACCTGCTCTGCCAACTGTACTGAAGAAACATAGGCTAGCAAATGTGCCAACTTCCTGCCAACACATCAAATCACACCAAGCAAACACTGTCTCATAGAAATGTAATAGGCTGAATTCAGATGTGTAGTACAGTCGTGCAACATAAAATCTCTTCATATGAACCCTGAATGATTTTGACAGTTTATTATGTGGATGCAAACTCTCAAAAGCAACAACTCTCAATAGTTTTTTACTGTAGCCGACAAGGTATCAGTCTTTTTAATAATAGAATATTATCACTGTATGTTGCAGCTACATCTAGCTGCCATACAGTAGATGCAAATATTTTCTGCAGCCCATGATCCTGGTCTTCTGGAGGTCATCTGATTGCACAATACCTCTGACATTGGACTGCATAGCACTACACCTGCTGCAGAGCCAGCCCAGGGTCACGACGGTGTCTCCCTCCACCTCTGCAAATAGACCCAAGCATGGCAGGAGTTACGTAAGTGACTGCTTTGTTGAGTACTTTGAGTAATGAGCACAGGAGGTGGAGAGGAGTGACGTCTATTCACGACAGGTCACCGTCTTGTTGCATATGAGTTTACATTCTTAGAAAGAAGGGACGTGGCATGTAGGTCTGCTGTATCATGCACAGGGTATCAGGCAGGTTGAGTGCTTTACTTACATCCTTATCTCTTACCTTTTTGCCTATCATAATCTTGACTGATACATTGCGTTTTATATGGGAGATATTGGTGTTTACAGCTAATCATTTGTAACTTTTGTCCACTAGAATGTGTTCTGGGTATTTGTGAAAGCCCCAAATGCGTTTTGGTTTGTCCCTTTCTCCCATTGTATACACCTATTCATGGTTATAAATGTTACTCTGAGTTACACTGGCTCCCTGTGGCTCAGAGAATAGACAAGCTTGTATACAAGTCTCTCCATGGCCTAGCACCAAAGTACATCTTGGACATGTTAGTGCCATATGAACCATCTCGGACTCTGAGGACCTCAGGGACCGGCCTCCTGCTGGTGCCAGGCCTCCTGCTGGTGCCCAGAGTCTGGACTAAACATGGGGAATGTGCGTTTCAGTTTTATGCAGCTAAAATCTGGAACAGTCTTCCTGAGGATGTGAGACAGGCCGCTACTCTGGCAATGTCCAAATCTAAGCTAAAAACTGTTTTGTTTGGCTGTGCATATGACTGAAATGCTTTTCTTTGTACTCTTCTTTTTTATGTCTTAAATTATTTGATGGATAGCCGGAAAATGGCACTTTTAAATTTCTGTCATGTCTTTGTGATTTTAATGAATTTTTTTCCTGTTGTGTGAAGCACTTTGAAGTGCCCTGTGTACGAATTGTGCTGTACAAACAAACTTGCCTTGCCTTGCCTACTTAGCTGATTGATGTTGACATGAACAGCGCAGAAACATTTAATTACAGAGCGTTTTTATATTATTTAAATATAACTCATTTTCTGTATTAAATACATTTGCATTCCAGTTATTTCCAGAGTAATTTAAGCTCTCACATGATTTAGACATAAGTGTCACTTAAGGACTCGTTAATGCCAAGGCAAATAGAATCTGAGATAATTGTTATTTACACAAGATACAAAAATATATTTCACAAAAAGACAGATAAATGTACAAATATGTAGCTCTATAAAATTACAAATATATTTCTAATATAAAAGCCATTTAAATAATCTTCCAGGTCAAGTTTTGGATGAGGAAGTGTATGTCTTCTAACAATAAAGGATCCAGTGACTCTGTTATTAAGTCCAAGTCTTTTCCAGTCGAAGGAGTCCAAACCCTCTCACACATTGTCCACATTGTTTCTACCATGCTAATTTAGAGCTGTCTTCTGTCCTCTCTCCTCAGGTGGTCTGGCATGTGCAGAGGACCAAGTTTAGGAAAATACCAGCTAAACTCGTCATGCAGTCGCTGTCCTTTGGCAGTTGCCGTGCCATCCAGCTGTTTCCTGTTGGGTGGTTTCCAGATGTGTGCTATAGCCTGGGTACAGACATCCACTTCCTCCTCCCTCACGGCTCACTTTTGACTGTTGCCACAGTGTCACATGCCTAAAAAAAGGACAGGGACAGACAGTGCTGGTTAGAGCGGGACCCCTTGGCTCCTGGGTTGCTGGTTCTATTCTCGGAAAGACTGAAGAGGAGATCGTAAACACATAAACGCGCCTTTCTACACGACTAGCGGGGCCTGGCCGACTGCCTGACTGACTGCTTGACTGACTGGCCCATTCACTGCCAGCGATTTTACACAGGACGCGACTAAAAGAAGATCATTGAGCGCATGAAGAAGGAAAACACATAACCGGGAGCAGAGGAGGAAAACAGGAAAACATGGAAACATATGAACTCCCACTTCTGACATTTACAGTTTCTTACATTCCTCACGCGCTGGCTGGTGCATATTTTAAGCCTTATCAGTGGGGTACAAAAGACCAAAATGTGTTGGACATGTTTACAATTAGGCCCGCATAATAAATTGAAAATGTATGTTTATCACTAAAGATAACTGTATGCTCATAATGTGATGATAAACTAAATAGAACTGCACCTAACTCTCATTTAGCCCAAAACCTGACCAAGTTGAGTCCTATTACAAGTTGAGATAGAGTTAGAACTTTTTTGATGAAACACTCGAAGCAGTGATTTACGTTAGCAAGGCACACTAAGTACGCACTGGGAAACTTTATGAGTACTCAACAGCAGCTCATTAATGGTGGTGAAAGAGGGGACAAATGGGCTGTGCTACCTTTATAAGAGCTACTGCGGTTTAAAGGATTCTCAGCACTTACTCTCTAATGTCCTGTCCAGGTCAGCAATGAAGTCCTCCAGCTCTTTAGTGTCCCCAAGTTTAGCTGCAAAGAAGGAAAATCGTTTCATTATCAACCACTTACGGGTGCTAGCAGCATACAGTTTTTTGAGGCTTACGTTTTGGTGACATAAGAGTGGGTGAGGTGGGGTTAGAGGGGAGCCCTGTGGGTGAGTTGAGCCTCTCGTCGCTGAAGCTGAAGCTGTTTCTGTTGAGAGACTCGGCACCTGACGAAGACAAAACACAAACAAATGAGACCCTATGTTCACGCTGCACTTGTCCGTAAAATGTCGGATCTGTGTCAAAGAGTAACTTAAGTGTATAATTTTATGCATTCTCCTGTAATGATAACCTTCCACTTTCTCACTGTCAGGCATGTGCTTGTAGTAGACACAAATACGCATACACTGACTGTACATACAAATACTCTCGTGCCTTTTTGAGTGGAGGTCGAGACCAGTGTTTCTAAACCAGCAGAACGAGGTCAGATTACTCTTTCTACTTGTAGATAAATCTAGCCAATACAATATCTGATGCTACTACATGAAGCCAGTCTTACAGAGTCTACTACTAAAATCATTTCAACACTTTTAATTGAGATTCAAACATAGTATATTAACAGTAAAAGTTAAAAAGAGTTCAGACGAAGGATGTCACGATATCGAATTTTAGTGTTACAATTATTGGGAGAGAAATGATTAGGATTTAATGATTATTCATGATTATTGAAACTGTGACCAACCAGCAGAGGATGCTTTAATTTTCTTTTATTCCCCTGGTTTAACATTTCACTATTCCTCAACTTTATGACCAGCTTTATGAAATAGAATTTTCTGAAAGACAAAATTAAGTCAAATGTGACAAAAACAGCCAGATGAATAAGTTATATACATTTAGGTCTATTTTAAATGTAATATATATTTGAGATTGGTCAGTGATGTTTTTGTCCTATTGCCCAGTCATTCATTTTTGTCCTCACACATTTACACAGAATGATTCAGATTTTACGGATACAAATGTGAACTCCAGCTTGGCCGTGTTTGTGTTGGTTCCTGTCAATCCTTTTTCCCAGTTTGACTATGCGTTTTAGATCACCACAAGAGTTCACTTATGTGTCAGTCACTTGGACTGCCCCCATCCTTCTAACTCCTGTCCCACACTTCCTCCTCTTTAACGTGACCCTTTTAACGCAGCGGCTAACACTCTGTCCATCCATCACAGCGGAGTACAATAGTGTCAGTGCGTGGGACAATCCCCTGTTCAGTGGACTGCCATGGAGAGGACACGGCCCTCATAGGAATCTGATCCCATCGGCAAATCAACCACTTGCTAGTGCCATTAATGACAATTCCAACAGTGTTCTTGGGGTTTTAAGACGTTATATTGGACAAACTACCTGCTGTGCACTGGTGGTAAAATTTTAAACTGCACTGGTAAACAGAGTCAGGCCCGACTCCAAGTTATTATGTAACTTCAAAGTGGTGTCTAAAGCTAAGAAAAGGCATGAAATGGTATTTTCATTATGTGTCTGAATTCCTTTGCGGTATGTCTAAATGCAGTTCAGAGTGTGTTCCTTTGATTTTCTTTTCTTTTCCCCCACACTGCTTTCTCCGCTTGGAAACTCTCAAATAAGTTATGCGTTTCAGTGCATCTTCATAAGTTAAAGCAAGGCATTTGCACACGCTGGAGGGCAAAGCTATAACTAAAATACCACAGAGCACAAAAGGCAGTGCTTCATACTTTATCAGCCAAATCTTTGCATGTCTATCAAGTTGATCTATTCCTTGTACTGCAAGTCAGAACAGCCCCCAATCTCAAATGATACAAAATGCAAACCATGCAGGCTTTAATGAAGGAGACTCTTGAGTAAATGACACCTATGATAAGAATAGCATTGACATGTGATTGGAGACCACACTAAAGTATAGGCTCACATGTGCCTGATCTCCGTTCTGTCAAAGTTTACTGCAGTAATCTGACACTGGATGGTGTCGTATAGTGTCGCTTGGTATTCAGGCACTATGGGCAAAATGAGTTTCCCAAGGATTGTAGAAAAAGATTCCGTTGTGGTCATCTGGACTCTGTTTTAGAAAAAACAGAGTCCAGATGACCACAACTGAATCTTTTTCTACAATGAAACACTCCTGGACGAATGAGGGATTACACCTATATATTTCCCAAAGATGTTCCTTTGTCTTAAAGTCTAATTTTAATACGCACTGACTATTGATTACTGATTAGATTTATGTTTGAATACTAAACCATTCAGTTACAGTTTGGAGAAATGCACTTCAGGAGAAATTATCTATCTACTTTGGGGTAAGCAATCACAGCAGGGGGGGCTTGGTTTCCTTTTTTCTTTTTTTTTCTTTTTTTTTTTTAAGGTGAATTGAATTGTATGGTGTTAGAAAATGTGACATCCTTAAGAATGTTTTGTAGGGTTTCAGACATGTAATTAAAATAAATAAATAAAAATATAGGCTAATAAAAACTATTTGATTTATACTTGGCCTATAATACTAAACATTTATTTCCCTAGTACCCGAGGTAAAGGGTGCGCTGAGTGTGAAAAGGGATCAATTAAAAGAGTAATCGTGAGCAAAAAAAAGTTTGGAAGCCACTGATCTATTCGCGCTTTACGCACACTTTTGGCTGCGCGCTCTTTGGCACATCCGCGGTCTTTCCCTCTCCAAATCATGCCCGCCCATCTCAACTGTCACATTTGATAAACAGACACACTTTAATCCGCGCATAGTTTCTAGATTGGAGGCATTTCCCTTGTCTTACTCTCAGAGTCGCTGATGCCGCTGTCGCTGACGCTTGCGCTGCTCCTTCTCTTCATCGTCTTCAGGTGCTCGTCGTACCTGAAGTGACGCTTCTCGATTGGCGACGTAAAATCTTCAATGACAGCGTCAAACTCACCGAGGACGTCGTCAAGATCTTCCTCATTGACAAATTTTGCTGGAAAACAAACCACACATATTTGTCTTCCCCAACGCGGCTCTTGCGTAAAGTTGATTACAGTGTAAGGAATTAATGTAATACACGTTATTGTTACGTTATTATGAATCCCTGCTTACCTTGGGTCTTAAGCTTTGGAGACTTCATGTTTCCAGTGATTTTATCCAATACAACCGTCCCGTTATTATTAATAGTCCAACCGCGTCCTTCCAATGCGTCACTCATTCAAGACTTGCACTAACTCCGTGGCTCCTGGCGCTTTTTAACGACCTCTGGGCTCAGCGGGGGCGGGGACGGGAGCAGGGTGAGGACCAGTGGGGAGTGACCAATAAAACTCGGTTGGCGTTGCACTGCGCTGACGTCGCCCCCTCTTAAAAAAAAACGATGTTTGTAAACAACTCGTGTGTCACTTGCCAGGCAGCGGTGTAACACATGGATATTTATAATGCAATAGACTGCACTGAGGCATTTCATCCTTTATCACTGGGCAGATCGTGACACATGCAGGTCATGTACTGATGGACAGACTCTTTACAGTGTGTGCTGTCATAGACTCTCTACCTGCTCTTTGAATCAGCTCCATCACACGGAAGGAAGCCGTATCATTTGAGCTCAAGTACTTAAACTGTGCATAGGATAGGCCCATCGTCTGACCACGTGGGCCCAGACCCGAAATACACACAGTTTATGCAATGCCTGATTGAGTATTAAGAATGGCAAACACCAAGAGTCAATGGCCACAATAATTCTCCCTATGTTCAAAGTGCATTTATATTTTAATTTCTAGTTCACTTAATATGATTCTGCTGCATTGTCTGAAGCATATGAGCCACACTAAACACATTACTTAACACATGATTAGACTAGTGTCCTATATCAATGTACAATGTGTTATTTTTTATCTTATTAAGCCAAGGTTTTTAGATAAAAGTATAACGCAACAAGTAAATAACTGTACTGAGACGATAAACTGTTGAAGTCTTATAGTGCCCCTCTGTGGTCCTTCATGAGAACTACCCAGTACCGCACTATGTCCATCTCTATCCAATAATACCATATTATTATACACATCCCAAAGTCCATGCACTGATGCGAACAGAAGCCTCAGCAGAGTCCTCTCAACGCTGTCTGGCGGCTGGACGTCCAATAAAACTATCCCAGAGCCCATTTCTCTTCATGGATAAGTAGTGTGCTCTCCAGTCACGCTGGGATTTTCACACCTTCACTGCCTAGTTCAACATGATCAGCAAATGGATAAACATGCCATGTGTTTGCAGCTGCACGTGTCTGTTGACTCTGGGACCCTAAGGTGCTTCATAACGGTGGCTCTGGCATCGGCTCAGGTGCTAAAAGTGACGCCTTCGAGACAGCCTGAGAAGCTATCACTGTTCACATACTTGGGGTTGCTGACTTTCTAGTCATCACTTTGTATCATTCAAATTTTAACCAGGAACCAAAACAAATGAAACAATTATATTTATTGAGAAAATAAGTTACAAAAACCTTGAATATTTACATATATTGGAATTATATGTTAAATCAAAAATAATAATAAACACAGACAAACAATACTGACATTCATAGCCTTGTGTGTTTCTGTAAAAAAAATGTTATACTTGTACAGAGATGTGGTACGTTTCCTTTTTAAAAAACAAACTTGCAGTGACAGGTAATTTACGGTGCCATAAAGTTTCTCATGAGCCAGCTTATTTTACAACATGATGAGTTCTGCATGTGGCCAAAAGTGCTGTTACATGTATAATGTCTGCTTAAATGACTGCAGCTATGTTAACGCAGCATGTCATACTGCATAATAAAGATACATTGCCCCTATCTTATATCCACCTGACTTCTTAGTCCTTAAAATATGTCTCAGCATCAAATGTCGTCCCTTTAAATTAAACTGCGTGTACACAATTTTATGCTGCAACCTATTGTGTGACGCTAAAATTGACTTTCTGTCGAAGTGCAAAGTCTAAAAGTGCAGGGAGAGTCAAAATAAACCTTATCTGTGGATGCCATGAAGGACTTAATGTGATAAATTGCATAAGTAGATATAAAATAATAATAGTAATACTGTTGTGTATAATTCTACCTGAATTGTGAGTTTTCAAAGAATGTCAATTATCCTTTTGTAAGTGCATGTATTTGTCTACCAGAGTCACTCAAAGTCACAGCCCAGGAGCTCAAGCCTCATGGTGATGGAGTTCTTCCAACTTTTGGGGATGATTCGGATGAAACGAGAGAAAATGGGGGGGTGAATGTAGTTTCTCACATGGTCGCAGTTGTTTGTGTTTGCTATGTAGGTCTGCAGAGAGAAGCATTGCACACACAGTTCAACCACGTTTGACACTGATTCGATTTGGCTGAAATGAAGCACTGAAGTGTGACCCACCTTGGACGTGATGACCTCGTCGTCTGTGTAATCAGTCCAGTGTAGTCCGTCGTCACTGTACTGCACCGAAAAGGAGATCACGTACATCTCTTTTCCCAGAGACTTGGCTCCCTGTGTTATGATGCCTGTGATCTTCTTAATCTGAGGCAGCTCCACCTGAAGCCATTGCTGCAGGTTGTTTGTCTGTTCCAACACAGACAAGGAGAGATTGTGAGTCTTAGGATATTCTTTTTTATTATGGCAAACTTGGGAAAATATTTACCCCCGCCTGCCATGCATTGATGGTTCCTTGTTTGTTGAGGCGTGCAAAAGATGGTTTCCATGGTCCGCCGTACCAGCTGTTGGCTGTGGAGCTGGCTGATATCTGATAGTCCTGTATCAGTCTGCTCTCCATCCCCAAAGGCAAAGAGCAACCTTAGGCCCAGACAGAATAAAAATGTTAGGTATATTTATTTGACCATATTTTACTCTTTTTTTACTGTTATTATTTATTGAGTGTGTAATGAATCAGTCATCCAGGTGGGCTCCATGAAGATGAAAACATTTGAATTCAGTCAACCTAAAAGTCAGTCAAAGCTTTAAGAGAATTGGTTTCGCCACTCATCCAAGTAGCTTCTTCAGTTTTCTAAGAGACTTGGCTGAAGAAGCTCAGAATCAGAATCAGAAAAAGGTTTATGTATTGCCATTGTCAGTGAATAAGAACAAGATTCACAAACTAGGAACTGTCTTTGGTGATAAGGTGCAACATAAAACAACAATATGATAGCAAAAAAATAAATCATACTAAGAATAAAAAATGTGTTAAATAAGATAGAAATAAACTTATACAAAATACTTTGTAACATACTTAACTGAATATATACATACAATTTACACTTACTTGAATAAACATTTATTTTGCTATAATTTGTCATTGTTTTATGTTTGAACATATTACCAAAGCACATTCCTTGTTTTTGTTCACTGGCAATAAAACATTTCTGATTCTGGTTTATGTATTTTTAACCGTGTGACTTAACATATTGAATTAAATCTGTCACCATCAAGCGCACAGCCGTAGTACTCCATGCGCATTGTGGGTTTGCCGTGCCACTGAACCGGGTGGAGCCGAATGAAGCGTCCGATTATAGGTGGGAAGAAGGGGTTGGTCTTGGTCTCATAGGCTTCCTGGTTCCCTGAAAAAATCTAGTACAAGGAGAATGGACTATTAAGGTTTGCCTCACATGTAAATTTAAAGTTTATTTTAGTTAGCTTGTACCTTTCTGAAACTCTTGCTGTCACCCTTGTAGAATGTCCACTTCCGTCTGTCATTACTGTATGAAATGGCATACTTGAGTACATATTGTGAATAAAACATCTGTTTGGCCCCTTGCGTGGATATCTGACTTATCACCACAGGGCGCTGGAAGTCAACCTGGGAGAGCGCACGTGTTAAGACTGAAACAATACTGCAGTGCAAAATAAAAACGGCTTTTTTTCGTAAACGCACACCTGAATCCAACTGTTGTCTTCGTCAGCGCTCCATGCATTGTATTTCCCTGCATTGTTCAATCTGGCAAGATGTGGTTCCCAGTATCCTTTAAAACAACAAATATTATACTATTACAACACTAAATACAATACTAAATACAATGTCATCATTGTGGCCTTGATGTACCTCTAAAGTCTTTAGCAGTGATCTGAATGTCTGTCACACTGCCTGACTCCAGTCCAAATGGATGGTAGCAATCTGAAAACAGAAACAAAAGTTCAAAAAAGAAACACAAAATACATCTTTTAAATATAAAAAATAATTCCTGCTGTTTAAATATATTACCATCGTCCAAAACGAGGAATAGAGTCTGCATGCCCTTTTGCTGGATGCTCCCAACTTCAGTTTCCAGTTGCCATAATCCTGGTTTAGAAGGAATCATCTCTAGAGTAGCAAAACTCCCTAAAACAAAATATTTTAAAATAATATAAAAGTCCAAAGCAAAATAACTATTTCGTTAATTGTCATACATACCTGGCAATAGTGGGTAAACGGCCTGTTTATAACTTTTGATTTTCTTGTGAAAAAAGGTTTGACCGTGAAAATGAACACTCTGGAAGTCTTTTGGAGAACCCATGTTGATAAGATGCCAGCGGACCAACTGATTTGTGTACATCCTTAGACCCTTAAGGCTGTGGATAATGCCATTGATGGCTAAAATAAGAGAGTAATTAAAACTAAAGGTTTTTGTAATCTTCAATAGTTTGATTTCAAAGCCACTCACTGTGGAACTGTAGGTTTTCTTTCAGAGCCATGTTCAGACTCCTCCTTCGTGTCTTTCTTTGAATTGTCTCTAGATTCTCCTCAAAGTACCAGCTCTGAGACTCATCAAAAGTCATAAAAAGCAGCATAAACTCCCGTGTGTTTGTCATTGATTTATTGAGGGTTCCTTCACGGCACACCAACAGAGGTCCGATCAAACCAGACTGAATGTCCCTCTCCTAAAACACAAAAACAATCACTATATATTAATTTACAATCATTATTCTTGAACAAACTGTAATAGAAATAGTTACAGGATTAACGCCAGAATAGTAAGCCCAGGTCCTGCAGTCAGACTCGCCCTCTGCTGGTCCGACTGTGGAAGTGACCGTCCATAAATAGGTGAAGGTGTTGCCTGGTTTCACTTCATTGTCATACTGGTGCCAGTATTTAGAGTCGTCCTCATAGTTTAACCCCTCAGTCTGTTTCGTGTATCCGACTCCATTGGGATGTAAAGAGTAGGGGCGGCTCGCGTTGTTCTTAAACACAACCTAAAAACACAACACATTTAATAACAACAACAAAATGAATAACTGTCATATATTTGGAATGTATTATGCTTTTGGCTTACCATAATATCCTGTCCAACCTCTGCCTTGATAAGAGGTCCAAGAATTCCCAAATGTTCCTCTATCTCTCCTCGGATGTCAGGTGTAGTGAAGGTGCTGTCAATGTACTCTCGGAAAACAACTTTTTTAAACTTTGTTTCACGGCTATTCAATTCTGATCTCTCTTGTCTCCTGTAATGAAATAACACAATACATTAACTTGACTTTAAAGCTACTGTGACCATATTACATTAAAATACATGAAACTGTCATTTTGCCTTGAGACAAATCCATATTTTTATATATAAGTAGTGTGGACTATTATTGTACTTTACAAAGCTACACACATGTTTAACTTGGGTTTTCTGATTGACTGAGGCTCCTTTTTCCTGTCTATTTGGGGGTTATCATGGCTCAGTCAATGCTTTTATAAGTTCTGGAGCCTACAAGCCATAAAACTATAACTACCTAAAAAGAAAATACTGCAAATGATATACCTTGACTGTAACAAAATGTTCTAAAAAGACCAAATGTGACCTTACTTGTGCCCATAGCCAGCGTAGTCCCACTCCACCTCCTCAGCCGCGATAAAATATATCTTGGTTTTCTTTCCCACATTCTTTAGGAAATACTTTGCGGCATCATCCAGGCTGAAATGTTTCATATTCTCTTTGCTGCTGTAGGGGTCTTTGTAGGACACATACTCATACTCCTCCTCTCTCACGCTTTTGTGTTGGTCCAAGTCCAGGTGGTCCGGCTCGTCCCCAGGTATGTACAGTTCGTAGTCGCTGAAGTCCGGCCTTGGCACGCCGATCACGATGGGTTTGTTGATGAGATCCTCCTCGTCGGACACTGCTTTGGGTGGGACAGGCCTGGACCCCCGCGGAGACATGTCAGGTTTAAATCCACGGGGGGAGAAGGGTAAACCGCTTCGAGCTTGAGGTACGTAATCTTTCCTCTTTTTGGTTTTCATGCCTTGTCCTTTGTGCGGCCACTGTCGCAGCGTCACCTTTTTAAGGGGCTTTTTGGGGGGCGCTGGTTTACTGATGTATTTGACAATGTGATCAGAGATTTCCACTGGGACAGTTTCGTGCGTTGCGTCGTAAGTCCAGTTTTGTGCAGTTTTTTTGATCGTTTTGGTTTTAATGGCTTCCGTGATCTTTTCTTGGAGGTAAATGACCACTTCCTCACTGCTCGCGGAGACCCCGAGTTCTTCAGAGATACCCACAATGTAAGAATTACTATGAGATGGTTGTGTTTCAAGGGAGACATTTTTCACAATGGTCGCATCATTTGGTTCCAATGTTTTATTCGCCATCATGTCAAAATGTACCTCCACAGAAGTATTTAATTGTGAGATACCTTCAGTTGTGTTTTGAAATTCTAAGACCTCGAATTCTGTAGAGTTCGATGCATCCACAAACACAATTTCAGTCTCAGATGAGTTTAAGTGGGTCTCGTTGTCCAGTGGTGTTTCCAATACATTTGTCAAATTGGCCTGTGTGATTTCCAGAAAACTTTGATTGGTTGGATTTTCAAGCGTATCCAAAAATGTAGAAGCCGTTTGTAAATGTGTTACATCAAGAGACACATTCGAGACTCTCAGCTCGGATGGCACTGCTTCAAATGAGTCGGTGGTGTTTGCTTCCAGTTCCTCCTCCTCTTCCAGGACAGAGCTGTTCCCTAAATTAATTGAAACCAGTGAGAAGTCATCAGTTTTGTTCTTCAGTGTTGTTTGATTGGTTAAACTGCTGCTATTGAGGGAAGAATTAAAAGTGGTAACATTTCCTATTGACCCGAAAAAGTCTGTATCTTCCTTACGATCTTGGACCGTCACTGTGGAATTTGTTAAAGTAATCAATTCTTCAGAGACGTTTGAATTTGCAGTGTTTTCTGTTCCGTTTTCAATGCCAATTTTGGAATAATTTAACTGATGTTGGTGGCCCCCCGTGGAGTGGTTAGATATGTCGCTTGTCACATTTAGATAAGTACTTCTTACGACGTCTTCTGTTGCGTTGGTTGATGATGTGATATTGTTGTCTGTCTTCTGCGGCTTTGTTGATGCTTTAGTCACATTGTGGTCACTAGCATCTGTTTGGAAAGCATCAGATGTATTTTGGGGGACATCGTAGGAGAACACGTCCCCTCTGGTGACAATTTCCTCTGAACTATCAGCCACAAATTCACGCACGGAAGTCAAGTTCACCGTGTACAATCGTCTTACATCTGAAGAGAGGTCACTGGTGTCGGATTCATTTGCGGTGATGAGTGGTCTCGTCTCGTTCTTGATCTCAGGGACGGTAGAGTCATTGTTAAAAATGGTGAGATTTGAACTGTCTACTTCCAAACTGTTGTTCCCAATTGACAGGCTATTGATTCGTCCGCTTATATTGTCTTCAACCGTAACATTAGCCTTCACGTTAGTATTTTTACCATTTTTACTCAGGGTATCGTCATGTCCATCTGGCACATCCACAGTGTCATAGTCCAGAAAAGACAAATCCAGTTGTTCCATATCCACAGACTGGTTTTTCAAAGACCTCAGGCCCCACTCCTCAGCAAACATGTCTGTGTAAACATCTACCACCGGCGGCTTTTCTTTTCCTTTTTCCTCCTCCTCCTTCTTCTTCTGCTCCTTCTCTTCCTCCTCTTTCTGGATCTCCTCCCACGTGGCAGGCTTCCACTCTTTCCACTCATTTGTAGTTCCCTCCTCGTCGTCGTACTCGTATTGGTAGTCTCGAAAGCACTCGACGTCTTGGAACTTGACCCGTACTCCCTTCGTGCTTTCATGCGTGTTAAGGGATGCAAGGAGCCAATGACCTGGAAATCAGACCAGGATTAATGAGTGGTGGATCTTGTATGAAGACATCGTTCTCGTGCTGTGCAAATTTTAATCATGATTACAGGTACAGTTCATCCAGTCAATTACCAAAATGTCACTGACAAAGCAATTAACAAAATGTAGTTTTGATAGTTACTTCAGCCCAACAAATCATCAAGCAAACATTTTAATCTACATTGGCTTTCAAAATGAAGAATCACAAAACAATACTAATAAATTATGGCAAGTTTATCCTATACACTACAGGTTTACTTTGGACAGTATAACAATAATAATGATTTAGGTTATGACCCACATAAACATGACATAAAGCAAGCAGCTCTGCATCACTCTTACATTAATTCACTACATGATATTGAAAGTAACTACTGCACTGAATATTCACGTATTTTTCGATTTCATGACAGAACCCACGATAACATGAGGACTCGCAGAAAGATGTCTCAGGCAGTCAAACCATTTAATCAAATCCTCCCACACCGATTCGGCGAAGGGCAGAAGAGATATAAAATAAAGCATCTTACCAATGTTGTCCATGTTCATAGTGATGGTTTCTCCAGTCATGGGGTAAAGGCTCAGCATGTCCTCAGTGCGCTCGTTCAACTCAAAAGGATGTCCATAAAAGGTCGCCGTTTGAATAAAATCCTGGGCTCCAACGCTCGACACGTGCCATGTAGCAACTTCGCCATTACAGAAGCCAAGAACAGGCCCGCTCTCAAAAGTGTATCCGTTTATAGCTGCAAATAAAGAAAGGAACATTAAAGCTTTTGGGAAAGTGATGTTATTGCAGTCAGTGAGCAAAACCTTACTGTGCATGACGTTAGACTTGTAGAAATCAGGATCGAATTTATTGATCATGGACTGGTTACAGCTCCTGTTTATGTTGTCTTCCAAGTACCAGCTTTTGTTCTCATCAAATACAGCGAAGACTGCATGCTGCTCCTTGTCTGCTTTGAGCTACAAAACCAACAGAGCAATACCATTTTTTTAAGCTAAAAAATTACAAAATATCTCTGTAATTATCGGAACGGGGATTTACAGAAAGTGTTTTGTACTTTCAAGTAGGCAAAGAGGTAAAGAATAGAAGTTGAAGTAACTGTCATCCATTCAGAGCCAATTTACTAGTAATGAATAGTAACATGCTCATATGTATGTTACTGCAATCAAGGGAGATCAAGGGTGGCAAAATTTTAAACGAGTATTACCTGCACATTCCTGACATTGAGCGACTGACTTTTACAGATGAGGATGGGTCCGATGAGCCCTGATGCGATGTCCCGAGGAGTGTCCACCGCGCTGTGATACATCCGAGTTAGACATCGGGAGTCTGCGTCCAAAGGCTCGTCCTGCTCAATAACGCGCCACAAATATGTATGTGTCTCGCCTGGCTGCACGCCATGAGACTGGTTACCTGTCGCCATGTCACAATATCAAATGTTAGGGTCATTGCGGTGGGGAGAAACGCCACAATTTGACCAGTATTCACGATTATTGACATCAGGACCAAACAACAATGAAATCCTTAATTCACCTTCAGTCAGTTTCTCTAGTTTGTGACCAGCTTTGAGCTATCAAACGTTCAGCGTGATAGAAAAGGTAAGATAAAACAGTCACTATACATTTAGGTTGGATTGAATTGAAGTGTTTCCTTGAACGGTCACAGCTGTTATTTGTCAGTTCTTACGATTGTATTGTGATGAATATGAACATGACTGTAAATTTTGTGTACATGTATTATTTTTGTTTTATTTCACTAAAATTCCTTATTTTTATGCAGGCTTTATTTAATTTTAATTTCATCATAGTTTATATTTTACTATTTTTATTAATTGTGTCATTTTATTGAAGCAAGGTTCCCGTTTGTGACTTATGTTCACTGAGAATGGCAATAAACTTTTTTCTGATTCTAATAATACGACTAATTTAACCGATTACTCTTGGCATGCCTCGTAGTCACCTGATAACAATATTGAAAAATGGGCAAACTCTGAATTACTACTACAGTATGTACATCTGTCAAACGTGAGTTACCTCCTGCCGGATAGTTGACCCCTTCCTGAGACTTTTCTATGGTTAGTCCATGTGGGTATATGCTGTAAGGCCGTGACGCCATATTCTTAAAGACAATCTAAAATGAAAATGAATTGTGCGACGTAAACAAAGCCATAGAAAAGGGACATCATTAAACAGCCACAATGAACCCACACCAGCCAGACACGTCACGCACCTTGATGACGTCGCGGATTTGCGCTCTTATAACTGGCCCCAAGATCCCAAGTTCATTCCTCCGTTGCTTGGTTTCCGATTTCTCCGTGAATGACTCGTTTTTGTAGAGCGTGAACACCGCCTTCTTGTACTTCTGACCAATGCGAACTGGTGAATTTGTCAGATACTGCAACTTGAAATTCCTTTTCGAGGGAACAGCGTGTGTTTAACATGGGTTCGCGTAAAGATTAATAGTGGTTATCTGTACAAAAATATATATATTATCCGTGTTTGATAAAGAGTTCAGATTGCAAAACCTACTCGTCCGCATAGTCTGGCATGTTGAGAGCGTAGTCCCAACTGACTTCTTCAGCGGCGATGTAATATGTCCACTCAATGCGCTGTCGTTTTTGAGCTAATGTCAGCGTTCTTTGAGGTGCGTCAAAACCTTCACATTTCTTCACATCAACAAAACCATGCATTCCAGCTTCGAGATGAAAGATTGTATGAAATAAATAAACAAAATGAATAAATTAGATGAATAGTACAAGACACATACTCCTGTGTCTTGTCCGGCAGATTTAGCACACACCTTACCTTCCATGTGCTTGATGATGTGTGAGGACAGAAGCCAGCGCCCGGGGTGAACTGCGACCATTGTGGCGGTCACCGAGGAGCCACTGATGAGGCCCACCGAGGAGACTTTGTGTCCGTCCTGCTGCAGCACCTGTCCATTCATGTGCACCGAGAACACCTCTGGATCTGAACTCATGCCCAGGAAATGCAGGCTGACAGCGGTATGGGCACAAATGCTCACATCTGAAGAGCAAGCAGTGAATTAGAGGAAACAATATAATAGTTCAAAAGGCTCCTTCTTCCAAGTGTGCGGTGAGAGATTTACTCTCTGCTGTGCTTAATTACCCCCACAGCAGATATAGACATTTATGTGTACTCACAAATATGAATATGTATACAAAACTTACCAGGCAATGTCCCATCTGTGTATCCGTTAATTGTGTACTTCAGATGGTCATCAACGCCATAGTTTATGGGCACATGTTTGCTTTCTTTTTCATTAAAAACTCCAAACAGGAATACGAACTCATGGTGGAAGCCAATCTGCTGACCTGATACATCCAATGTGCCTATGAATAATAATAATAATGTATGTAATATTAACACCCAGCTATTTTGCCTCACATCGTACGGTCTTACCAGGTTTGCAGATGAGCAGTGCCCCAATGAGGCCGGAATTGTAGTCCTCCACTACATTCTTGTGTGAGACATAGGAGTATGTGAGGCAGGACGGGTCGTTCTTCTGAGGGGAGACCTCTGATGTCACCTCCCAGTAGTAGACATGTTCCCCATTAGCCCTGATTACATCATCCTCTTTTTCTTTTGGGGAGGAGTTGTCGAAGTAGTAAGCTCCTGCAAAAAAGCACTTGTAAAAATGTATTTTAGGCCAAATGTCTCCCTGACTGGTTTATAATCTACTGTGGATGGAGTCATAAAACATCATGTTCCTTTGTGTTTCCTATAAACTTGTTTTAACCCTGCACTGTGGCCTTTTAATTAGATTTTCTAAGTTTCAATTTCCTTGTTGTCTTGTTGTACATGATGATGTAGACTGTGATTTTCCGAAGCCTCTTGTTGGACTTCAGTACCGACTACTTTGATAATCTGACTGTTCGGGTTAATATTTCAGAAAAAGACAAACAACCTTATTTGTTTAGTTGCTTAACCGGAGGCAAAACGACATGAGAACACATTGTAACTCATTGAGCGTCTTTAGCCACAGCTGTCTCTGGATACTCACCTTCTGACTGCTTCCCGTAAGCGATCCCGTGTGGGTGGATACTGTATTCTCCCTTTGCCATGTTCCTGAAAGTGACGACAAGAGTCTCGCCTTCTTGAGCCCTCAAAGTCGGTCCCATTAAACCTGGACACAGACACAAACTTGTTTTGAGACGTCAGACACATCACATTCATTATGACTCAGTTTAGTGGTTTATGGTGTTTTTGTTTTTGTTTTTGTGCTTTGAAGAAAAGATGGTTTAGTTAAAGTACAGTACAGTATGTTCATGTGGTCTGCTTAGCAACCATTTTTGGAACAGTAACGCGGATGCAATCAATTAGTAGTTACATAGAAAAAAATAAATGATCTGCGTCATAGTATTAATGTTATAACAATTTATCAGAGCTTGAAAGTATTTTCTAAAATCATGCATTCATGTAAATATTAAATTAAATATGTGAGTAAATTTTTTTTGAACCATTCTATGTCATAATTTCCTATAATTTTAACATTTCTGTTTTCTAGTTACACCATCATGTAAATAATCTTTAAAGAAAAATGTTGAAAATGTGTGTCTGCGTTGCACAGCAGGGAGAATGTGTTTATTTTAATTAGGAGCATGTTTTTGGATTTACCTAACCAAGAAGGATGTGCCTTCGCCCGACTGAAGCCTTCCTCATACTCTCGAAAAACCACTTTTTTATAAGTCTGACCAAGCCTAAGTGACAGAGTGGAAAAATTCAACACATGAAATAAAATTTTTACTTGTTTCTACTGAAATCAAGATACAGAGCCACAATTACAAGAATCCTAAAATAGATATTCTAAACATGACACTGATAACAGAAATTCCCATTAGTTAATTCCAAAAATGATATAAAATTACAATGAGAAAAAATAGTCGTACCCTTTTGTGCCAGAATAATTCCAATCAATTTCCACAGCAGCTATATAGTAGTGTCTCTCATTGGGTCCACGCTGCTCTGCTGGAACACAGAATACTGAAGTTAGGAGCAGCACCTGGAGACATAGATCTCCACATAGCCTCATGTTGTTGAACTGTTCTTCTAAATCCAGTGGGTTCTTTAGGTCGCTGAAGGCTGTCTGTCTGTGAGTGAAGTCTGCAGTGTGCTCTTTATCTCTCAGTGGCACAAAAGCACACATGCGCATTGTAAACATTATGTCCTCGGCCAGTGAACCATGCCACTGTCTGTTTTCTCTCATCCCTCTTTAATTAGAAACGTGTGTTTGACACTGAGTCACTTTGGGGTGTGTATTTCTGCCTCTGTAACTCCTTTCTTAAGAAGAGGCGTTAAACCAAACAGACTGCCAGAAAGGAGTGAGGTGAGTGCTGCAAAGTAAGGCTGGAGTGACACTAATATTAAGTAGTATTTCACAGGTAAAACACATTGATAGAAGAAACAGTGGACATTAAAATCATGTTTGACAAAAATGATGAAACAGTGGAGCTACTTCTAACCAATTTGCAGTACTAAACCTGATGCCACCAGTAGTGCAATTCATTACATTGAGCAAAACATCTAACAACCAGCTAAATCAAATAATTCCCCTTCACTAATGTTTCAATTAGGATTTAAACAGGGCAGCAGTAACATATGTCTTTGGGAATGACCCTTTCCGCCAGGGTTTATGTGCCTGCGTGTGCACTGTGGTGTATGAATGAATGTGTGTGTGGGGGGGGGGGGGGGGGGGGGGGGGGGGGGGGGGGGGGGGGGGGGGGGGGGGGGGGGGGGGGGGGGGGGGGTAAGTCAGTAAGTCCCTTTTCAGAAATTAGTCATCTCACTAAAACATTCCCAGGTTAAACTCAAATCAGCTTGGAATTTTCCGACTCAATCTAATATGATAACACCTAAACCAATTGTAGTTTAAACAAATTAACCAGGCTCAACAAGGTTAGTTAATCTACATTTACTCTATTCTCCACGGCTACCTATGCCCTATATTATAATATATAATATTTAATATATAATATATATTTACCTTTACCACGGCACCTTTTGATTCGTTTTTTTATTATTATTCTGTTTTGTTTTGTTCTTTACCTGAAAGCGATTCGTGCGCATGCGCCGAGCAACCAGGAAGCGCTAGTGTTGTTTGCTGTGGATTTCAGGAGGATTCACGAGAATCAGCGATTTACTTATAATTCTGTCTTTCATTATGCTTTGGGCGAGAACAGGCTAAAAGGTATGATTTCCTATAGTTTCATTGGCATCTTTTATTCATATTTTATCGTTGTTGTTTTTAAATGAAATTAGATAGACAATCTCTGGTCGTTTACTGCAAAAAGAGGAACAGATGGCAGAGATGCAAATGTACTGTTTACATTTTGTTCCTGCTGCTCGTCTTTCTCGTCGTCGTTGTTTTGAATGGTGGTTTTAAAGGCATTCACATCGGTTTATAAATGTACTTAAATGCAGAGCATGTGAACATGAACAATTGTGACGTGTGCCTATGTTGTGTTGTCTGTCCTGAAAAAAAAAAATCATAATTTTACGATTTCTTTATCTATCTCTGATTCTGTATTCATGATGTTGTCATCATGAGACATACCTCTATTCAGCATAAAGTTGTTCTTTGTTCTGTTTCAGTGTGAGCCATGGCATGTTGCAGGAGGCTGTGCTCGCGCTCCTCACTATACACTTTGGCTCTGGGCCTTTGTTTTGTGACTTTGGGGACCAGTCGCATCCTGCTGCTCAAGTTCTCTGCCAATGCGGGTGAGAAAATATATACTTAATAATTATAACAAACAAAATCCTAATCTAATGTAATGTTTCCTGGCAGATAACAAGTATGATTTCCACCCGGCCTCTGTTAATCTCCTGGCTGAAGCTCTGAAGCTGATCTTCTGCCTGGTCATGTCTGTCCGGGTCATCGTCCGAGGTACAGCACAGTTCTGAGCACAGCTGTGGAAAGTGTAATTATATGTATTAAAATTTGTGTTGTTCTTTAGAGGGACGGCCGTGCAGAGAACTTGGATTTTCATCCACTACCTCTCTTCTCCTTTCCTTGAAATGGGCCATTCCTGCCTTTCTGTATTTTCTTGACAACATCATTATTTTTTATGTGATGACATATCTTCAGCCTGTGCGTATACAACGGTGTTATATTTTACCCTATTCTAATAATATATTTAACAATGCATTTTCTTGTTTTTAGGCCATGGCAGTGCTGTTTTCCAATTTTGTAATCCTGACCACAGCTGTTCTATTTAGAATTGTTCTGAAGTAAGCAGTATTTTTGATACTTTCTATAATAATCATAATCATAATAATCATAATAAGAGCATTATGTATACAATAAATTACCTTACATAGGTCTGTCTTGTTTATGTTCAGGAAACTAATTTTGAAAGACATTTGTGTTTATTTTAAATAAGACAAAATGTGATCAAATATCGTGAACGATCCATATGCGGACAACAATTATGCCATATTGCCCAGCCCTAACCTCAGACATCTTTCTCATCTTCAGGAGACGGTTGTCCTGGGTTCAGTGGGCGTCTCTGGTCATTTTGTTTCTTGCCATTGTTTCCTTGACGACTGGCTCTGGGGGTAACCAGCATCCCATTTCTGTCACTGGTGCGGTCCACGCAAACCCCCTCTCCGCTCCCTCTAACTCCTGCCTCCTCTACACTCAACTACTGGAACAAATGAGGAACAGCAGGTAAACAAACTAATTGTCATTATCATTTCTGTACATGTGTGCACGATAATGCATCATCAGTGTAAAGTAGAGACAGGGTTTTACAGCAGCGATAGGATTGTGAAGTGTGACGTTATCAAAGTCCAAATGTTCCAGAAACACAAACAAAAGGGAAAAAAAAGGGTAGGGGACAGAAACTTCTTCACACACAGTAATATCAGTGAGTGTAACTAGTTTTATTTAATCTTTTTTCAAGCCCAGATTTGACAATTCATGTCTAAGATTATCTCTAGAAGAAGACCAGACTTCACTGATGTTTTTGTGCAGTTTAAATTTTAAAACCGCTTTGCTCAAAACTCTGGAGTGGGTGAAATTCACCAAACTGCCATTATAATGAATGTCTGAAGGAGGCTGGAATTCCATTGGACCCGGAAGTAAGTAAGAGTAATGACATCATCACTTAACATCCCAGTGATTTAGGATTTAGCAAAAAGCATATGAAAGCAAAATGGAAACTATTAAATGACACGGACACACATGAAATTGACCAAAAATCCCACTGCAAAGGTAGTCGGTGTTTTTAGGACTGTATGTTTTTCATACATGTGCATTTCTTTTACAGTTTCTTTGTCTTAAGTGGCATTTGTACGTGCTATGGTTCGGATACCCCTCCTATTTTAGACACTTAATTGATCAGTACATTTTTACCTTCTACTCTCTAGTGCCAGTGAGTCGTGGGTGTCAGTGCTGCCTGCTCAAGAGTGGAGGAACAAAATAGTAGCGAAGCTCCGGACTTTTGGAGTGGGTCATATCTTGCTCATTCTTCAGTGCTTCATCTCAGCTATGGCCAATATCTACAATGAAAAGATCCTAAAGGAAGGGGACCAGCTCACAGAGAGCATCTTTATACAGAACAGTAAACTGTATGAAATTCATGATTAATATAATAATTGTATTGTTGAGCTCGTCTTATTGCTGTCTCTGCATGTCTCTGTAGTTATGTCTTTGGGCTCATCTTCAATGGCCTAACACTTGGACTCGGGAGTGAGGCACGAGGCATAACCATACACTGTGGCCTGCTTTACGGACACAACATCTTCTCCTTGGGCCTGGTGCTGGTCACTGGTCAGTAATGACACAAGTTTACATTTAACTTTAAGTATATGAATCAGTGCTTAATGTTACCTGTTGTTTGAATTCTGTTATAGCTGCGCTTGGTTTATCTGTGGCCTTCATCTTGAAATTTCGGGACAACATGTTCCATGTGCTGACGGGTCAGATTACCACTGTCCTGGTCACCGCCCTCTCCCTGTTCCTCTTTGATTTCCGACCTTCGTTGGACTTCTTCCTCCAGGCTCCCATGGTTCTACTGGCAATATTTATCTACAATGCCAGTCGACCCAAAGACCTGGAGTATACTCTGCAAAAGGAAAAGCTCCGGGTCATCAATGGTGAAGTGTTTGAAAGGTCAAGAGGGGTAAGAAAAACACAATTTCAATGCATATACTAGGATTAGACACAGAATTTCACAAAACACAAAAAATCAAGGTGGTTTTGACAAATGATGACTCTGCTATATTTAAGTAACATCAGAGGCTTGTTAGAAACCATGTATTTAGGGTATTTTGTATTTATTATGGTGATTAATGTGCACACCCTGTAGAGTCTTAATTTGTTCAGTTCCCACTTTTTGTTAACCTGGCTCGCGCCAGATGAATTCTCACAAACTCTTGAGAATGTGCAGAAGTCAATTCAGGGTGATACAAATATCAATCTGGCGTGAGCACGGTTAACTTTTTGTGATGCTAAAATACAATTAATTGACACATTGATATTGGAAATTAAAGATTGTAGCTTTTTTTAATTTTTTATAAAAAATCCTCAATGTCAATTATGTTAGTCGTCGAAAATGTAATATAGTGCTCACCACTTTTTTCTTGTTGCCTCCATACCAAATATTTGAAGACACCATTTATTAACACTGGTAAAACATAATCTCATTGTACCTTGCTGTATTTTGTCAAGTCTTAAATATAGTAAAAGGTCCCAAACTGGGTGGGCAGAATGTAGTTTCAGTGGTTTGTTCCATGGCCAAATTGAAATAATTAGACAACCGAGATGAGAGAAGTGGTTCAGTAAGTGAAGGGGGGAATTTTTTCTTGTATTTGGTTTGATCCAATAGACGAGTAACACATTTCTGAAGAAATGGTTTCTAGTCTTAATAGTTTGACAGCAGTTTGTATCTCTCTTATCATGTTCTTTATGTACTAAATTTGATTACCACTTTTCTCTAATCTCATTTGTTTTATCTGCAAGAGTGCGACTATCGGTTTACTACCAAGAAACTTAATCAGGGTACTTTAAGATCAAGTTCAATGTTGAAAGCAGATTTTTAGTTTGATGAAGTTGAGTTTTGACCTTTTTTTCTTATGTTTATAGGATGGAGAGGAGCTGGAGCTGTTGACCAAACCCAACACAGACAGTGAAACAGAAGATGACTCTTTATAGCACAATGTTTTTCTCAAAGCTGTGGAAAGTACAGGGATCACATGTTTGCAATTTTTGTTTTCTAAATATATGTATTGTTTTTTACAATTGTGCCTGTCTGTCAAATAATGCTGTTTTTGCTACGTTAATTAAATGAAGGAATGTCTTACAGCTAATCGGCTATTTAAATTCAAAAGCACAATTGACATGTAATAACTCAAAAGTATGTAATATTTAAGTGTTATTATGAAATGTGCCTGTCATACTTTGTTTTGTGCCATGTATGAATTATGGTAATGTTACATATAATAGTTCATATTATGTATACAACTATAAACAGACAAAAAACAACAATAAACTGCTGCTTTTTCAACCTAATCTTTGTTGCCTGATGATAAACCTTAGGTTGTGTCACAATAGTATTTAATTAATTTACTATCCACTAGGGGGAGCTGTATCTCAAAGGAAGTGCAAGTGCTCAATGTTTCCAGCTCCGTCATCGCTGCAGTTCTTGTGTGCAATTAAGACCACATGTAAAGTAAACAAGTATTTATTTGTCATATAATACAATATACATTATAAATAAAGGATTATATTGACTCACATTTTACACAATCGAAAAATGCAATAGTCTTTAGAGTGATTTTATTTTTTTATTCACTTTTATTTAACCAGTTGCGAACCCATCAAGATTGAGATCTAGACCTATTTTTCAAGGGTGACCTGGGGAATGTTAATATTTCATAATCACTTCATAGCTTCCATAGCGTTGCACTGAAAATATGACTTGGTCCACAAAGTTAATAAAACCATATAAATAAAGATGAACAATCAATGAGCATCTTCTCTCTTGACATTTGCAAATCACTTGTCCATTTTTCTACTGCATTATATTGTAAACTGAAAGGTGAAAGCTACATTTAGGCCTCCACTAAGTGCTACAAACCCTTCATAAACCATCCAGAGAGATCAGGATATAAAAAGACTTGGCTTAAAAAGTATTTTCCCAGATCAATGAAGTTCATTTCATCGTGATGAAATGTGTGTAGTCTATTTGTAGCCATAGCCCTGGTGGTATCCATCCTGGTATCCGTGTTCATACCCATGCTGGTGGTACCCGTACCCGCCGTACTCGTCCTCGGGGCAGCGCATGCCCAGAGATTGTTGGATGGCCATCTCCTGCCTGCGCAGCTGCATTGAATCTACCAGGTCATAGATGATGGCCATAGACCACATGGGCGAGGGGTACCAAGACTTCACATTGCCGTCCTTTCCCACCAACAGCATAGAAAAGTACTCAGGGCTGATCTGGAAATAGTTCCTCATGTCTTTCACGAGTGTGGCTGTCAGACTCTCACGCTCCACTGTGGCTGTGCCTGAATAAGGCAGAAACACAGTTAATGTTATTCACCATTAAACAACCTGACTTTTATGTGACTTATAATTGCTGACCTTTTCCACCAACCCTTTTAACTGGAACTAGATTTTGTGACTTGACTACATTCTTTCAGACTTAATAGGTTTGCATTCATGTTCGTAATTTCAGATGGAGATTTATGAAAGATTTAGTGAGGATAAATATTCAAACTTAACATTATTTGTTGGGGACTGGCTACACAAACTTTCCATATTAATCTTATGGTTTAAAGTTGTTTCAACTGACAGCAATCTCGTATTTGGGGTTTTAATAAAGGCGACATTTCCTGAAGTTATTGTGTTATTTTTTTTTCACTTTGGTTGATTTTTGTTTACAGAGAAGACGATGAATTAGTTTGTTTCATGTGGATAGGCCCAGTTATTACAGATATTAACCCAAATCAGGTCAACAAATCTGCAATTTGACAGTTAAACAGAAGATTGATGTAATGTCACGTGAACTGAAACTATTGAATGATCCATTTAATACAAACAGTCTTTTAAATCAGAGGTGTTGGTTTTCCTGGTCAATTAAATGTTAAATATATTTTAATGATAAATAGACAAGTAAAAAGAAAGAACTGTAATTAGACTATACTGATTATATATGGCATTGAAGTTAGAAAAACACTGACTTGTTCCAGGAGGATTTCTCAATTAATTAAACTTCCGTATGTAAGCAGCTGTAGAAAAATGAACCCGTTATAAAGGTGGATTTCTACATGTGAGTGAGAGAAATCCACTCACTTCTTTCTGAGAAAAAGAAGCCAGTGTGTGCTGAAATAGAAGTGCTATGTTTGAGTACGCAGCTCTGTGTTTACCATAGACATGCCTCACCTGAGGGCTGTTTCATAAAACTTGTTCAGTAAAACCAGACTTTCTGCCCAACTTTTCTCTTGACATAAACACAGTTTATGCTTAGTCTATGTCACCAGCTGCACTCAGCCCAGTGTCACTTAATAAGAGCAGCTTTGAAAACCCACGAGGAGCAAAGATACAAGACCATAAAGAGGACACGCCTACTTCCACCAAAACCCTTTCAAGACACGCCCACCTCCCTTTTTTTCTCTTTTCTCTCTCTTTGTCTCTCCTTTTTTTCTTTTCTTTTTTTACGGTATAGTGTAAAACACAGAATTTGAAGACGTACAACTACAGAAGACGTACAACTACAGTAGGAGGTGGTAAATGCACCTTTTCAGTTGGCTGCCAAGCGCCATTAAAAGTAACACAACAACAACCATAACCCCTTTCACACGCTCCACCAAAACCCTTTAAGACACGCCACCTCCATTAAAATCCTTTTAAGACACGCCCATCTCCACCAAAACCCTTTAAGACATGCCCACCTCCACCAAACCCTTTAAGACCACGCCCATCTCCACCAAAACCACTTTAAGACACGCCACCTCACCACCTTCACCAAACCCCCCTTAAGACACGCCCACCTCCACTAAAACCCCTGTAAGAAGTAAAGACACACAACTGTGTGATTGGTGGGACCCAATCAGAGAAGAGGTAATAAATTAGTGAACAGGCAAACTTTATAACGCTTACTATTCTGCATTTTTCCATCACAAAGTTACAGGCTCAAGAATCGTGTCCAGCAATTTGAGTTTGGACTAAGATAAAGCAAGATATTGCAGATACTGAAAAAAATATGCATATGTGCATATTGGTAACAGGAAACATATTACATAAAAATAGGATAGGAAAAGTAGGATGTTATCTATAAATCATAATTCTAACTTGGGTCAACAGTTTGTAAAAAATCAAGATTTCACAAGTTAAGTAACATTATTCTAAGAACAATAGCATGTTTTTGGATATTGATGAAATATTCTTTCCTCCTAAAAAATGTGATAAAAGTGCAGTGTTTACACAGAGCCTTTAAGTCTGCTCCAGACCAGTCTAAGTTCCCTGTCTCAGTTGCCATAGCAACTCAGGGTCAGCGCGCTTTATGAAAGCCAAATGACAACAAAGTAAGTCACACTTGGTCATTTGAGTCTAGTTTAGAAGATTTATGAAACAGGCCTCTGCACTCGCATACACCAAAACAGCTTCCTCCTTCCTTTTCATATGTACTAATCCTCATTTTGCGCGTTGCCGCCACATTGAGCGCTGTCTGAGCGAGCAGTGAGGAGAAGTGTCTCATCAGCTCCTTCTCAGAGAGTCAGCATCAGAGCTCACTAAACAGGTGTGTGTGACACCGGAGAGCAGCCCGTTGTGAAAGACCACACCAGTTTAGTTCCACGTTTGCTTATTAGCGAGTGAGCTTTATAAATGAAAGGGAAAACCCCACTGACACGCAAGTTTGACTTTATTTGCTTTGGGAAACAGCTTATTTGTGGGTCTTATGTGTTTGACACATAACATTCCTATCATGTGAAGCAAGTGGCTTTAAACTAAAATTGTCCTGTGACCTCAAAACAGTGAATTGTGCTTTTCCAATTATCGATCAATGTGTAGGCTCACACTACAGGCTAATTTAGCACTTTGATGAACAATGATAGTAATAATAGACTGGAATATGTGGTATTAACTTGTGTTATCATTATTTGTTAATATATTTATTATTGATATTACTTGCACATGTTATATGCTTTACTTTCCCAGCACTCTATGTTGTATGTTGTGTATTGTGTATTAAGAACAGCTATAACGGGTAAACTTCTCCAAATTATCTTTAATCTCTTCTCTCCGAGCGAGGAAGAGCGTCTGAAAGACAAAGCTGCTGAACCTCCGCTCAGCAATGAAGGAGCCTTCAGTGAGGAGTGAGGAAAAGTCGGGAGGAAAAGGGAGGAGGAACTGGCTCCGGAAAGGGCCACAGTGCTATATGAGGAAGTTTGACTTACCATTGATAGGATAGAGCTCCAAAACTCCACCCATGTCCAGAGTCTCTGTGCCAACCAGCTTCAGGATGGCAATGTGCCTCAAACCTGAGATGAATCACAAAATCAAGCATGAGAAGGTTTCATTGTAATTGAATGCACACTATATACACACTGTCAGCGTAAACTCAATTTCAGAAGTGAAAAGAAGAAGTACAAAGCAAGGCAATATACTTACAATATATTCACTATTACTGTAAACATATTTAGTACAACTTGTAAACTACTAACATTGTAAGTGGTTGAATGAACTGTTATATATATATATATATATTTTTGTATTATTATTATTATTTTGTGAGCGTAAGTGGAGTTTGGAGCAGTCATGCGACGTCCTGTGTCTTCAAAAACTACAATACACAGTACATACACATGGATCCTGATCAAGCCCATACGGAACACCCCTGACTTTGCAGATGTTCACGCCACGTCACACTTGTCTTGGTTAGTTTATTTAACTTTACATTTATTGTTTGGCGTCATTTCTGTCGTGGCATGGAGCTGGGTCATGTCATTGTTTTACAGATAATCCATACTTTTTCCCCTGCTTCAAACTATTAATATTTATTTACTGAATGTGTACACGTTTTAGATGTCCATTAATTTGAGCGGTTACTTATTAATTAAATACAAACATTGCACACAGAGGAATTGTGCACAAAAAAAAGTTGTATATAAAAGTAACCCCTCTGGAATATGAATGTGCCGACTCCTTGTTATCCACTTGTGTTGCTTTTTTAACCTGATTTCATCCCAACGTTTATTATTGAATCCATTTTAGCACTGGTTTCTGAGTAAAGTAGGGAGAACTTTGGTGGTCCTACAAATCTATCCAACAAGCTGTTTCTGAAGCGACAAAGCCCACATTAAACACATAAGCGCTCATGCTTTACTTGTGAAGCCAAGTGCTGAATAATGGGTTCAAACATCTTAAGTCTTTAGCTCAGTCAGCAGCAGCAGCAGCAGCAGTGTCGGGGCGGCCAAGAGAAACAGAAGCAGCTCACCAAATCGCCTCACAAGGATAAAGCAGTTAATACTCTGCAGCATTATTAGACATATTAGATTGAACATATCTAATTAGACTGGGGCATGTTGAAGGGAAAGACACAAACTAAAGAAATAATCAGTAATCAGATCCATATAGCAGACAACTATTTGAGTATGTTCTGATTATTAAAAGTTTTGTTCACTTATAAGTTTTAAAACAAACCCTGTGTGGTCATATGTTGTGATCATATTATATCACTTTTTAATAAATGGTCATTTTCAGACATGAAAATGTTACCACAGTATACTTATGATCATTGAAAAAGTACTACGTTTAACCATGTCTCCAGTGTGTCAGCGGTAATACCTGATATTATTGGTGTGTTCGAGTGGACTCACCCAGATTACAGGCCTGGCTGGACAGAGCGTACTGCTGCTGCTGGTAGGACCACTCTTCATCGCTGGGGGCCGAGATGATGAAGAGTCGGCGTCTCCAGCGGAACCTTCAATCAGACCAAATTAAAGCTGGGCTTTTTAAACTGACTTTGAGCGACTGCAGTGAAAGCAGCTCGTCTTTGACGGCCAGCATTTTAGCGATTGCACACTAACATGTTCCCATACTATTATGCCAAGAAATGAAAACCAGAATTATGGTCAAAATGTGCTACATCTACGCGCGTGGAATTCTGGTCTCATGGTAACAGAGGTTGGGCGTCTCAGGAAAACTGTGGCTGCAGCGATTCAGCCTTGAGGAACTGGAGCCATAGACAGAACAGTCAAAGGGTGTTGAAATCTGCCAAAGCAACTCATTTGTGATTTGTTGATTAGAGCAGAACAGACCCTTAATATAAACAGATTGAACCTAATGGGAGCACTGAGACTCTTTTTTAAAACATTTCATCAAGAGATGATTGAGTCATTACAAACGAGCTGGTCAAATAATCTTCTTGCCAGTAAACAAGTAAAACAAGTAAACAAAGTGAGCACAAGTAAGAAGAAGGCTTCTTTTTTTTTTTTTTTTTACACAGAACATAAAGACAAGTAAACACTGGTAAGAGAAAGTTTTTTTAATATTCTTTAACGGAAATGTACAAATTTAAGCAAGTGTTATACAATTTTAACAAGTAACTGAATGATTATGGTTAATTTGTTGTCAATATTGATTTCAGCTGTGATTTTTTTTTCCTTTTTGAAAAATAAAATATATTTGAATAGCTATGATCAGTAACACTTCACATTAAATGTAATTAAGTTGAATTAAAGCACAAACCTGGAGAGGAAGTTCTCCAGTGAGCGCGGCTTGTCCTCTTTCTTACAGGCCACTCCGTCTCTCTTCTGCTGCTCCATCTCTCTGATCCGGGTCGAGAAGGTGTCAATGTAACTGAACACAGCCTTCATGGCAATAGGGACTTCATAGGTTTGCTGAAAAACACAACATTTTATTCTAGTTACACAGCCTCTAATGTTGAAGTGAAATGTGGTGCAGCCACAGACTAAATGCATCAATATGACAGTGAAAGCTCAAAGGCAGAGAAACATCTGGGCTATGTGCTCACACAGATATGTTTTTTGTGTTACAGCAGAAAAACATACATTTGATGGTAGGACAAGCTAACCCATACTCACTCACCAAAATGAACCAAAAATACTAACATTTAATAAAAGCAGCAATTTCCCAAATGTACTCAACAAAATAATTGATAAACATCATTCGTAACAAGTCCCGTTAGCTGTTGTATCCATAAATCTAAGTCTACCCCAGTAAGCAGAGTCACGAACACTGTGCTCTTTAACACATCTGTCCCAGAACAGCTCTGGTTTACCCTGGCACACATTCAGCTGTTTGGCCAATGTCCTGTTGAAGTGAATCGTTGTTTTCATCAAGGCACCCGCATGGGATAAAAGTGGCAGGTAGTTGGTCAGCCTTTAAATAGCTGTCCAGACAAGTCAAACATTAAACAGGAAAGATATTTTGGCTCTGTAATTGTACCACGTTTATGGTGTGGTGTCTCAACTTTGACCAAACTGAGGTGTTCCAGCAGGTTTAGTGCCGCTCTGCGTCTCATTCATGTGAGAGTCGGACAAGATGTAAGGGGCCCGTTGGTCCTAAATTAAGACCATTTTTTGATGGGATTTGGTATTGTCCTGTTCTAGTCCCTGTTTAGTCCTGATCTAGTCCAGATTTAGTTTCAGACTTAATCCAAATGTTGATGTGTTGAATGTGCGAACGTTAAAGTTAAATTTGATATCTAGCCTTGCTTAATGGTGCACTATGTGCACTTTTTCTTGTAGAGGGTCTGACACTTTTTTGCCTCCTTGTAGATTATAATACTTTTCCTGGAATGTTCCACAGTATGCATACATTTTTCTGCGAGCGGGGTTGCCTCTCCACAGAGCTGACCCGTAACTTGGCCTGAGTACGTCCCCGCTTGTCTCCATGGAGGTAGATACTTTTCATGGCAGCGCAATAACATCTCCATGTAACAAGCAGTTGGCCACTAGAAAATGTACATAGTACCTTTTAAATGAAGTAGTTTTGACATGGTAAGATTGAATTGCATATGATGAGGAATTATAATTTCACCGGTTTCAAGATATGTCTGCACTGATTACAAGATAATTAAGCTTGAAATAAGTAAATAAGACGTACTGAAATTAGAAACCATCTAAGGTATGTCCATCAAGAAAAATACATCTTAATTTATGAAAACGACTGATTTTCCGAATAGAAAAAATATTAACATTTCATTTAGACATGTGGCGTGTCAATGTTCTACCTTAACTCTCATGTCGGTGTCAGTGAGGATCATGTAGAAGTCCTCGTACATCATGCTGAACTCTTTACGCAGCTCGGTGATCAGGTCCTGGTTCACAAGATCCTCCTGGCGCAGGCCTTTCATTGGCTTGTCATGGTCTGAAAAGGATAAAATGGTGTGTGAAGTTACATGAACTGCTGTCAGATTTTAAATCCTACATCCAGCAGTCGCATTTCTTGACGTGAGATTGACAGGATCGGTGCAGCTTCTGCAGTGATGCGGTCGCTGTATCGGACTGTTGTGGTGAAGATGGAGCTGAGTCGAAAGAAAAAGCTCTCAACCGGTTAATCTATGTTCCTACCCTCACCTATGGTCATGAGCTTTGGGTATTGACCGAAAGGACAAGATCGCGGACACAAGCGCTCAAAATGAGTTTCCTCCGCTGGGTGGCTGGGCGCTCCCTTAGAGATAGAGTGAGGGTCATTAGCTGAGTTGGATTGTGCATCTGTTCTGGAGCCTCCTGGGAAGAGGCTTTTTTTATTTGTAGAACATGGACATGTATTTCTCTTCGAAGCTACTGTTGTGGTGATTTTGAATTGAAAAACGGAATTGAATTTAGACTTTTTGCTTAGGGGAAGAAGCACAGACAGAACCTGACGGGTTCAGGTTCATGAAAGGCCCTGCAATGTCTGCGTATCAAACCCAGGACCTTCTTGCTGTGAAACAAGCCATAGACTTTTCAGTATAGTTCACAATGACTTGAGCTGTGGTGATATTATATGCGTATGTTTACTCATGCTCAGAGGTCACTATCCATCACAGAACACAGGAAAATGCATTTAAAGTGCAGCTGACACAACGTCTCAAGAAGATATGAGATCACCTCAAACCAAGGGAGGGGATCCTGTAGAATAATCATTTATTTGTACACATTCACGGTCTGGAAGATGAGGGTGGGACCCATGACCTCACTAAAACGGCATTTCCGAACATTTCCATCTAAATAAAACCAGTTACAGACTCACAGAACGTGCCTTTTTTCCATGTATTGACACTTCAGTCTGTGCTGTATTAAAGTTAGATGGGTGAACAAATACAAAAGCATCTGGTTGTGAACATAAACTTGACTAATTCACAGTACTGTCAGAATTGAAGTGTCTCCCTGTTGTGTGAGTGTGCATGCTGGTATTTCTCCCTCCCCCTGCTCTGATGCATGTGGGAGTTTGTGTAAACACTACTGTATTTAGCAAGGACCTGCTGGACTCCACATGAAAACGCTGTACCCTCAGTAATAGCAGCAGTATTAGTAATATAGTGGTAGTGATATTAACAAATGAAATGAATCAAACTTTTATATTACTGTATTAAGGGCATTTTGACAGCCTCCTCTTCATGATTATGCCACTTATACAAATACACATGCTTACAAAAGATCTGGAGCCTTTTATACTTAAGTTTATGAGTCTAGCATTACCAGCAGTAAACTTTCCACATCAGGAATGTGGCTTTGGCTGAGTGAGACTGTACAGTATATTTAGAAATGTTTTTTAGACCAGAGACTGAAGACAAAAGCATCTGACATGATGTGAAAAGAAGTTAAAACAAGAATAGAACAGAAACGTGGCAGAAGACAGTTTGACAAAGGAGGGTGAGCATTTTATTCTTTTTCCAATTGCATTGTTCAGAAGCCAAAAGATAATGTTTTTAGTTTTCCGAACCAGTACAACATGACGTATTCTATAACTTTAAGCACAGTTTATGTCTGGTTCAATATTGTCAAATCCCTGTGACAATATACTTATTTGTCGATATCATCAAGCCATTATTCAGTGCTTTGCTTTTATTGTAGCTATATGACATTTTCCCTTCTCCTATTGGTCACCCACCATCCAGCTTTGAGGGACAGGCAGATTCTACCACATTCATCACGCTGAGAGAACATGGCCAGCAATTAAAGGCAACGTAAGGACACTAAATGTACTTGAATTGGGAGCAAATTAAACTTGTATCTTTGTCTTCATAAAATGTATTCTTTGGTATGAAAGGTTTCAAAGTAAGTCATCCAGACACTGTTTTTAGAAAATAAGACATTTTGACTTCCATCTTAAAGTCAATCTGAAAGAAATGGTTGAGCACAACTTAATTTTCCCAAGGGCCAGATTTTTCAAACTGGCGAGGCCTCTGGACAGAACATGCCACAATAACAAAAGTTTGGGTCGCACAAAATATCCCAGACACTATTTCATTTAATTGAGTTAATACAATAAAATAACTTCTGATAGATTTGATTTTTGTGAGAAATAACATACAAAGTGCTTTACTAACATTCCTTTGCAAAATTGCCCATCCAGTGCTGAACAAGAATTAAACTGGGACTAGACTAGTACCAACCAGGTCTGAACCGGGACTAAGCCAGATTTAAAGCAGAATTAATCAATGATTAAACCAAGATAAACCCAGTTCTAAACTAGTGCTAACCCATTAACCCAATTAAACCAGTAAACAAGATTATAATTTTTTTTAAATTTGAAAGATGGGTCTTGGGCTGTATTATATCGCTTGGAGGGCCTGATTTGGCCCCCGAGACTTATGTTAAATAGCCCTGGTTTAGAAGCTAGCATTTATACTCTCCTCAGCTCAAACCTGATCCTGCCCAGGGGAGGAGCTTTAACTGAAACTAACCCAGCCTTGTTTATTAGTCTGCCAGTTTCACCCTACAGTTTGGGTCGTTGGGGCCTACTGGACCTGAGCTAGAGCAGTCAAGTACCTCATTAGCATTTGACTGGTTGGATTTCTGCCAAGCTGATGACAGGGTGCTGTACACTCCTGGGAGGTTGTATCGCAGACCTCCATTTCTATTAAATAAAGGCTTTTCATTCTTAACAAATATACCCCTCTGCACTCCTCTTTCAAATAATTCATTCTCTTTACATTTTAACCTCACTGTCCTCTAAAATGTGATTAATAGCTTTTAGATTAAGATGCATGGCAGACTGCAAACCAGAATGTGAGTGCCTTCTTTGTTGATATACAAGCTTTTGTGCAGTGGTTGTTTGATTTCGCCAGTGTAATTTTCACTGCAGCCGTCATCGCTGTAAAGAATAGAATACACTGTAATACTTTTGAAAGCATCTTGTCCTTGGGATGAACCCGTTTCTGTTTATATGTGTTGACAGGTTTAAAGTAAAGAATGTCATGCTGTCTAAAAATCCTTTGTAGTTTTTCAGACAGTCCAGACACATAAGGGATAGAAACCCTGCCCTTCTTATTAGCCGACATAACTCAGCTAAATCATAAAAAGATGTTGTTTTTTCCACAGCATGTACGTACCAAGCTGGTAGTGGTCAATCTTCATGGTAGAGTTAGTGAAAGTGCCAAAGATTGTGATAATGGAGACTTTCCTGATGGCCATTTCACACACAGACTCCAGGTATTCATCCCTTTGTTGGACATACATGCTGTTCTCTTCGCTGGGTGTTGTGATGAGCTGGAGGAGCAGAGACACAGAGCTTTACGTTAACCTGCAAAACCAGGGACAGATTCTCCAGCCAGCCCATACCACCACTGTGATAAGAATCTATAGCAGCTGCAGCAGAGACACACAGTCTGTTAGCACGCTGATCTGATGCCCTGACTAAGGCTGCTTGACATGGTTTGAGAACGAAAGATTTTTGGCATCACAGCGACAGATGTTTTATTGTAGCAGAATTGTGTTTTTACCAAGCCAGATGTTTCCTGAACTTTCATTTGGGGGAAAAAATCTACAAAACAAATTAAGTTGATTGCCTTCCTGGGTTCCACATTTTATAGCCAAGCTTAAGGAAGTACTGAAAAGTCTCCCTTTGGGTATGCAATCACATGGTTTTGGTAAAGGAAATCATATCACTCAGAGAAAGCCTACATGCAAACTCCACACAAATGTTTGTACGCAGTGACACAAAAAACAGTGCTGTCCACTTTGCCATTGCAAAATTTCCATCTAAAATGTAACATTATAATTGCACTGTGTAACTTTTCAGGTACAGCGTCTCCAAACTTGTCCAAGGAGTTTCATTGCTTTGCCTTGAATGTTGAATGTGCTTTTATTGCTCAAAAAACCTGCATTCTTACTGTGAACAGGGTCACTACTCCACAGATCTGACCTACGTAAAACTTGGCCTTCTGGTGTCACCAGCTTGTCTCCATGGAGATGGAGTTTGATGGAAAAAGAAATGCCATATTGTGTGACATTCCTTTTCAAAGCAATAACATCTCCGTAAAGGCCAGTAGGTGACGGACTGTCCACCAGACAAGTGCTTAAAACACCTTTAAAGCAACAGTATTTAACCATTCCATGGAAATAGTTAAACCATATTTCTGAACATTCTCTATGAAAATATACTGTATACGTTGTATGACAAACTGTGGACTATTATAGCCTAGGGCTTGAGGGACAACATTTCCATGGTAACATGGTAACATGGTATTTTTTAAGGAGGAGGCCCGCCTCCTTAGCAAATAAGAGTCAGGCTTATGGAGATGCAAGCCCACACACAGTAGGGTCCAATGAAATAAAAACAACCCCAAAAAAAGTTATGAACTGGGGCTTTAAAATATCTCACAAAAAATTTAACTGAATTTGGTTTGTTGTGGATAGATTTTGTTCCACCCCACCTCTGATCTACAGTACCTAACTCATCCTGTGCATGTAGAGGCTGTTGAGATATTTTCCAGATGAACATGTTTCCACATTTCCAGTGTTATAAACCAAAGCTGTTAATGTAGTGTGATATTATGTCATGCTCTTACCAGAAGTCTTCTCCTGTTCTCAAAGTAATCCAGGAACGTAGCCAACGATCCTTTTGGTGGAGGCGTAGGTCTCTTTGTGATCTTTGAGTACTCGTCTATTTCAGGATACTTTGACTGCTTCTTTCCGTTTTTCTTGCCTCCATTCTTGCCCTCGAGTCCTTCTTTTTCTTGTCCAGTTTATCTTGCTTCACTTTCACTCTTTTGGTGGGACTGGTTTCAGAGAGCGTTTCCTCAGGGTCACTGTCTGTGGGTCGGCTGGTTTAAAACTTGTCCTCATACTCATTGGTTAAGACCTAGGAAGAAATAAAGATGGATTTACTGCGTTGGAAGTAATTTACAGGACCTATTTTTGTTATCCCTATTTTTAACTAGGCTTGTAGTCTGACCACAATTATTCTTTAATGGGTTATTATAGAAATACTCTATATAGTATATATAGTCACCAATTATGCAGGAGGTGTTTAAATTAAGGCCCGGGAGCCAATTTTGGTTGACCCGGCTTCTGGTGACTTGCCCACATTATGAGAGCTTAATATCCTCTACCATTTTGAGATAACTTGGTTTGTGGCCCTGCGCTTGGCCTGTGTTTAATATGCCGCCCTCGATGAAAATAAAGTAAAATATACAAGCTACAATATAATCACATTATTCATTTCACAGTACGATATGTATTGCAATATTGTTGAGAGGCTACAAATTGTAGATATACCTTTTTTCTAATACAAATGCCTGGACAAGCCTATGGTGTGAATGCTTCCTGTCATATTCCACAGAAATAAGATATTAAAGTGCTTATTAACTTAGACTTCATGATGTCTGTCGGCTCTGAAAAAAAGCAAAACATCATGGTCTATGTAGCTATGATTCTTTAGCTGCTGTTGCAACATGCATTTAAGCAAAGAAGCGTGCAGTTCAATATATTGTGACAGCCCATATTATTGTGAGACTCTTGACAATACGATATCATGATTCTAATTACATCCCTGTTGCTGTACAGTGGACAGACAGGACAGCTCAGTGTGAAACGGGTATGAGAGAGAAGGGAGGACATTCAGTAGTGTCAGAGCAGGGATTCAAACTCAAGACACTGCGGCCGGTTGCACACGTACTGCCGACCTTAACCACTCGACCACTAGGCTGCACTACAGTAAATGATTTCAACAACGATTTGTTGTTACTTGAAGTATGCATGTTAGTATTGTAAACTGTAGAAATCTGGTGTGTCGTAGCAGTTTTCAAATAGTCTAATTCATGTATTTGTTTTATTTTTATTTTTTTGACCTAGCACAGGTTGGTAATCTGCTTTTACCTTTTCTGTTGGCGTTTTCTTCCTGGTTGGTTTGACCCTTGTTGGCTTGTGTGCGGAGGGCACCATCTTACGCTCATGTGGATCTCTGTTGTCGGTGCGGTTGTCACCAGCTGGGGTCGTTCTGGTCCTGTCTCTCCGGTTGTGGTTGTAGTCTTCAGGTTCTGAGGTGGTCCGGGGGACGGGGAGCCACAGGGCAGTGGTGTGGGCCCTGGTCGCCCTCTGTGTTGTGGTGGGACGTCTTGTGGTAGTTGTGGTCCGTTTGGTTGTAGTCGTAGTAGCTCTTGTTGTAGTAGTAGTTGTCGCTCTGGTAGTAGTAGTAGTTGGTCTTGTAGTAGTAGTAGTAGTAGTAGTAGTAGCTTTGGTAGTTGTAGTTGTTGCTTTGGTTGTTGTGGAGGTGGGGCGTGGGGTTGTTGTGGAGACGGTAGTTGTGGTTGGTCTGGTGGTAGTTGTTGTAGTAGTAGATGTAGGCTTTCTCCGCTTTGGGGGTTTTCTGTCTTCTGGTGCATCAACAGCTGAAAATATTACACTTTTATTCAAATGAAATACAACCTAAGTCCAAATAAAATGTTAATCTGTTGTTGTTTTGTTGCTTTTAATGGCGATTGGCAGCCAACTGAAAAGGTGCATTTACCGCCAGCTACTGTAGTTGTACGTCCTCAAAGTATGTGTTTTATGCTATTAAAAAAAAAGGAGAGAAGAAGAGAGAGAAAGGGAGAGAGAAAGGGAGAGAAAGAGAGAGAAAGAGAGAAAGAAAGAAAGAAAGTTAATCTACACATGAAACCAAACTGGATTCCATACATGTATATAGCCTATCAAATATATGTTTGATGCCTTGGTTTTCTATATTCTATTATATATTGTTAGTGCAGAAAAACATTTTACATTTGCCAAAAAGTGACAACATTTCTGATGAGGTTAGATGGGTTATTATTTACTAAAAAGGGTATATGGAACTTTAAGGAGTGTTTATTTAATTTGTTTAATGAACTGTTATTCTCATTTATCTTTACCTGTCAATGTGCCCTGCTCCACTTGGCCCTCTACTCCAGCTCCTTTACACTTCTGGACAAATCCTTTCTGTCGGATCTTCTCCAGTCTTCTCACCGGCGACTGGTCGATCACTTCGTACATGGCCTCCAGCCTCACAGGATACGGGTATCTCTCCTCCACCTGCAGGGTCTTCCTCAGCAGTACCATCCCAAATTTACCTGCAGAGAAACAGAGACTAGCCATTATAATGTTAAAACCTTTGTGGAAATGAATATAGGCCTAATATCAATCCTGTTTATTTATGTATTCATTTTTTCAAGCATTAGCAAGGTTCAAAGGCGCAAAACCTACTTTGACCAATCAGGGAAGGGGTAGAACGTATTATCAAGAATAAATAAATAAACATGCCTGTTATTCAGTGGGTTTTACCTTTCTCCATTTTGAGGACGCTCATGAGCCTGGGGATGAGTGCAGTGTCCAGCGGCTCCTCCATGACCTTGCCCTCCGTTGTGATCCGGCGCACTTTGCCTCCCAGCTCTCCCTCCTGATGAAACATGACGATTTGTTGCACGTGCCGCTCCGCCAGCTCGCAGTACACGTCCGGTTTGAGCAGTGACATCATCAGGCGATAATACCCGTCTGAATCATGTGGCGCAGAGATCACGAGCACCCTGTTCTTACCAGCGAAAGTGGCCAGCAGGTTTGGGGAGCCCGCTCCACTGGGCATGCGGGCCACTCTGGACCTGGCCTCATCTTGGAGCACGCCTCTCCTTTGCGCCGTTCTCCTAAACACAGGGGCCCCTTCATCAGCCTGAACATCCTCCGCTGCAATGGGACTCTGGTCTGAGGGGTCAGAGGCAAACCTGGGGCGCGCTCGCCCAATCACGCGCTCCTTATTGTCAAAGGCGCTCAAACGTCCATGTCTCGCTCTTCGGTAAAGTTGAACGCGCTGAAGTTGTGTTGGCTTATCCGTGAGCCCAGTCCAGCTCAGTGCATATAAAAGCACCAAACTCAACACGAAGGACCTGTGCATTCTGTAACTAGTCCAAGTACTCACTGTAAAAAGTTATGATCCGGAATGGACCCGTAAATCCCGCGTCTTTAGCGCATTGGAAGGAATTCAACCCAGATGAACCTACACAAACAGATTAGATAAAAAATGATTGTGCGTAAAGCTCCCAGCCTTCATGGCAACCTTCACATGAAGTGCAGTTCTTGAAGAAGTTCTCTATTTTATAATCCACTTTGATTTACCTTCGAAGTTGTTAGAATAACAAAATGCAAATAACTTTTCATGACTCAGCTATCTTTCAGTCTCCCTTTGCGCGGATTGGAACGTGAGAATCTTCTAGAGCAACGTCTTCAGGCTCCCGTTAAGTGTTTGCCATGAAGTGGCAGCGAAAAACTTGTTGATTCTTCCCGGTTAAAAAAGCAAAACAGAAAAGCGCTCTTTCCCAGAAACACAACCTCAGCGTCCGGACTGTTGGCGACTCAATGGCAGGCCGTTCCCCAGGACTGGGTCTGCCAGTTCACTCTCAGAAACTCCCCCTTTCACCACGGATGAGTCTGCAGCAACGTCTCTGATCCTCCAGCTGCGGGCCGTAATCAATCACATAAGTACAGCGGACTAGAAAGAAGTTTCAAACGTGGAGCAGGAGTAACAGGATCTGCCCCCCGTGGGCTGCGTCGCTGAAGAATCACCACATCAGACTCAGTGTCAAGTTCCTCCTGAACGCAGCAACGCCCCCGGGTTTATCCCCATCCTTCACTGCTTACTTACTGCATATCATCCAATAGCTCCAGGAAAAGGGATGGTTTTAAAATAAACACTACACTTTAGGAAAAACAACACAATTTACATAAATACACTAAGGCTGCATTTGTTAAAGGCTCTATATATTTTTCCAAAACACAGGTTGTATTTTTACAGTAGAACCTAACACAAATACTCTTCATTGTTTTTAACTGTACCAAGGAAGGAAACCGCCCGTATCACCAGGAAACTGTAAAAAAACTTTTTTCCAGCACCACCCTTCTACTGTTAAATCAGTCTGTACCACTTCACACACAGCCCCATCTGTGTCTCATATGTTCTCATCAAAGCCCTTCAACATGTCTGAAACTGTAGCAGCTCAAAGGTTTGGAACAGGAAACAACTAAAGAGGAAGCGTCAGATCAGATACTGTAGGACGAGATACCCAAATAACCAGGTACAGTCTTTTGTATGAACATATTGGATGTGATTGACAAAAACATTAATTGTTTTGTAATAGTTGTTTTGAAAAGATGTAAAAAAAAATAATAAAAATGCTTAAAAAATTGTATATAGACAAACATCCATCCATCTTCTTCCACTTATCCGAGGCCCGGTTGCGACGGCAGCAGTCTAAGCAGGGACACCCAGACCTCCCACACCCCAGACACTTCCTCCAGCACCTGCGGGAAAGTCCTGAGGCATTCCCAGGCATTTTACAGAGGATGTTCTTCCTGGCTCTACATCTTCAAGCTCAGGACTGACAGGATTAAAGTAATGGTAACGATGTGTTGAGCTACTGTTGGAAAAGTCAGATCAGTACATTATGGTAAAATACATTTGTTTTATGAAGTTGCTTTACAGTGAGACTCTAACCTTCATGAAAAGTTGTTGACACAGCACAACTGAGGTTAGCAGTCATAAACATGACCTGTGACCCTACTGACCCCGACCTGTCCTTTTCGTAGTTGTCAGGATGGTGACAAGTCATAAGAGGTAGGTGCATCTTATGCATTATATCATATTAATTCAACCATTTAAAATGCACAAAATAACATGAATGGAGTTCTGAAGTGGGACCTGACTTCTTTATGATGCCAATCTTTTTCACTTGGGACATATATGGTTTGCCATCCTCCTCCCATTTCCCACTTTAAAGGGGCCCTGAGGAAATACTAATAATATCCACATGCCATATTAAGTATATCTCGTAAATGTTTGCACAAGCTGGTAATGATATACTTTATGCTTGTGGTAGTGTCATATAACTATATGTAACTATATTTTATCTGAAAATCAGTTTTTTAATAAGTAGTGGCAATAATGACATCCATCCCCCTAAAAGGGTAATAAATAAAACGATTTATACATGGATCGCTTCATGAACTTGATACATGTTCAGCATCGAGTCTAACTAAAGAAATAAAAGCAATCCAAGTTTCCTACTGCGAGTGGAGAAATAACTATATTTACCTATTTGTTCCAGATTGCCAACTTTCTAATTGAGTTATGGACAAACCCAAATCCATTATTTTGGATTTGGCATTATAAAAAGCCCATTGAGTTGTGTTCCTGAATGAAGTTTGGTCTGTGTCCGTAAGTGAGCTGAGTGCACATGGGTGGATATTTGAAGCATTATACTGGGCTCGGGCTGATGACCACCTCAGCATGACTGGGTTTTGCCGATTCTATTTACGAGCATGTCAATAGGCACTTTTTCCTTCTGGGGTGAACCATCACAGAGGGACACACGATGACTCAATGACCACATGGAGCGGCTATAACCACAGAGCCTCCCTAACGACCCCGACATGTGCTACTCTCATTACAGACATAGCTTTTCACGTAATTCTGCAATGAAGGAATAAAAATGTATGAATGAACAAGAGATGCTTTAGATGGAGACGTGTGTAGCTCAGGCAGGGGATTTCCAAGTAAATTTAAGGGGTAATTGAGTGGCCCACACACTCAGCTTCAGTTCTTTTACAGCAAATTAAAGAAATGTCATTGGTCTCAGGTATGGCTCTTTTACAGTCACTGGAGGCAAGGTGGGGGGACTGGATTTTCAAACTGTGAAAGTAGGAAGCATGTGTTCAAATCTACATTTCTGACTAGCTCGTAGCTCCCACAAACATGTTGGCACACCAGTAATTATTCACATCAGCCAATCAGAGCGCTACTTCATTCAGACTAAAATAATGGACTAATTTACCCAAAAAAAGCCAGGTACTGCAGCTTTAACTGATTATGTGAAGTATTTTAGAATCATTAATGTTCTACAGAATCTTTATTACCCAGAAAAGAGTTATGTTTTTTATATTATAAGTGGGAGAAGGATGTTTGGGTTCCAGTAAAGATAACACATTTATCATTCATAATTTTACCGTCCTAAGCAAGCCAGATTACCTTTTTGTCTTTTCTAACACATCTATTTCATCAGCTTTTTTAAAAAAAAGTGTTATGAAACAATAGATATGTAGCAGCTGTTAATGTTGAAGAGGAGTAAGTGTTTTTTAGAACATGAGGTGATATTTCACTTACAGATGGGGTCAGTTAAGATCAATATCAGCCAAACAAAGCACATTCCTCATAGCATTCATTTCAAATAACGGCTCAGGAATGTTGCCTTATCCTTGTACACTACGGTAACAATGTACCAAATCATTTCCATATGCCCTTGTGCTTTGAGTTTGCTAATAGTTGTAGCACGGTGGGACCTTGGGCAGGGGAAGCTGCTGTATCAACAATGACGGGTTTTTATAAGTAAATCAACCTGAATACGAAACTTTTAGAGTCAAGCTATAAAATGTATTCCCAGTGGTGCATAAGACATTGCCATTTCAGTTAATGCATTCAGCAGAATATGTGTCCAATCAAACTGCAGTATGCAACTATATACAAGCATAAAATATAAAACATGTCAGGGAATATTACAACTTTGCATAGTTCATCACTTCAGTTCTGTTACAGTACATAATGAATTGTAGATTTCTCATTTAAAAAAAAACATGTTTAACCTTGACTACACTTAGAAACTGATCTGATGATGAACTTGTATCTGAACAAACCATGCAGCCTACATCATGGGGAAGGATTTATTTAATAAAATATGCAACACAAATGATGCTGTAATCGGCCTCATTCTGCTTTAGGGATTGTCGTTTTCACATACATTTTCTTCTTAAATAATAGAGCACAAACTCACAATCTTGCACTGAAGGAAAGTCTCGCCAAAGAACATAATGCTAGAGCTGGAATCAAACCAACCTTCTAACCTTCCTACCAGAACCACGACTGCAGAGGTGGAAAGTAAGCACTGCTCTTACGTTTTAGATATTATTGATCGCTACTTAAGTACCAGCACATTGTACTTTCACTTCCCTGAGAGCAGGTATCTGTACTTTCTTCTCCACTACATCTAAAAGTAAAACAATAATGGCAGGGAATTATGATTTGGACATTGATTCAGGCGTGACTGCTGGAGTTTTCACAATACTTTTTACGTTGTACAATGGAACGCTCCTGGACGAATGAGGGATTACGATTTCTTAAATGAAAGAGTGAGTAAAATCACAGCATGAAAAACAATTTGAGAAATGAAAGAAGTCAGTTTTAAGGAACTCCAACTCTTTGAGAACACACTGTAACTTAATGCATTTTTCCAAATATTTGTAACATTTATTTATGCATTTTGACTAAATGTGTCAGTATTTTTTACAATACAAGTGCGCTTTGTTAGATGTACACTAATCTTGTTACCCAATCAGTCCGTGAATGTTATGTCACTCACAGTGTATTGTGCGACCGAATGCAGTGAAGTCTTTCCAGGACACGATACTGTCTCAGCCTTGACACAACAGGTCCATTGTGAGAGCTCCGGCAGACAGTCTGAGCTGGACACTGTTGACCTTTCACAGAGACATCATCGGCTTGGTTGTGAGGAGATACAACAGATCAAAGCCTCGTTACATAGACCGCCGAATTTTCCACACAATTACACGCATCATAACACCCACTGTTCTAGTCCAAACAGGATCAGAAGTGCAGAGGTCTGAGCTAGCAGTTTGTTTTGAGTGAAAAGGAGCATGGTCTGACTAAAGTACTTTTAAAAGATGGCCGGATGGGTGAGGTAGATGCTACAATAAAACAGCCACTATGAAACTAGATGAGCGAGTCCATGTTATCTCAAACTGTTAGCGCTGAGATAACATGGACTCTGAAGCAAACACACAATTCTAGATGACAAATAACAACAATAACTGTACAGGATTGTTCAGTGTTCAGTGTAACTTCAAATCAGACAGACCACTATTTGTTATCTTATTTTGCCAGATTTTAGAGCCAAAATCAAATCTACTGCAGATTTATCGCAATAACAGATGTTAGCAGCCTTTTGGTTTGGTTTTCTAAAGATGCACTATGTAACTTTTCTGGTGGAGGGTCCATCACACGCTTGTCTGATGAAAATATTTTTCATTTATTCAATTCTAGGTCTATTTTATTGCCAAAAAAAATACTTGGTCTGGTGGAGTCCTTGGCTAGCTTCCATGGAGATATACATTTCATACATTATTCTAGTAGTCGACTATTCGGTGATTCTTTTTTTTGACTAGTCATTGTACATTGAGACTTTTAAATACATTATCAACTGAATAAAAATAAAGGTTGTAAATTGTAACTGAAGGCTTCGAGGTCAAGAATATTTACTAATAAAAATTTATTATCGATGAAAATCATTCATTCTGATTTAATAATGCCACTGTCTTTGGTACAAAAAGATATATTTGTATGTGTTCTGGAAGCCTGTATAGTCCAGATAAAGGACGATTATTTTTTATTAGTGGATGAATCATCATTGGGGAAAAGAAGGGTTTGGACTCCTCCGTAAAACCTTTAATAATGTAATTATGAATTAAAGATGCTATCAATAGACGGTTTCGTGATAATACATAGACATAGCGATCATAAAGTAACTGTCCCTCTGGAATAAAAACATTGCTGAAGAGAACAAAGCCCTGTCTAAGAATTATTGGGAAATTGAATTGTCCAGATAATCTATCTTCTGAGAATCAAATCACGGGGAGGGGTCAAGCGAGATACACAGCTGCTTTGGCAAGAGAGAGCCCTGTAACATCTAAATACTGACTGAATAATAGCCTTTTGGGATTACAAACTATCTAAATGTTAAGCCTCGTCACATAATAGCAGAGCAGTGTTTTACTGTCAAATGTCTGAAAACAAACCCCATGTAAGTCTGTTTCCAGTGAACAGAGTCATGTCCGGCTGTCTGTAGTTTTCAAAGGAACTCTCTCTTTTGGGAGTGGGCTGAGGAATTCAAACGTCTCTGTTAGTATCATAAGGAGCACCCCAGACCCAAACGATCACGTGCAGGGGACGGACATCGATAGCCTGCTTTTCTCATTCTTCTGAGCTCAATCTGAAACAGGTCAATGTATCCATACACTACTACTGCGGTATATGTGTTGAGAAAAGGTAAAAGTATTCAAATTAATTATGTTTTTTAGCCACTTCTTGCCCTGTTGTTACACAATTCTAATCAATCTTAGTGCCCTTCCTGAGTGGCAAGTGAAAAAACGCGTCTTGCACATCCTGCACCATTGTTTAAACCACTAAATCAGGGCTATTCAAGATCATTATCCTGCGGGCCAGATTTCTCGGGGGGCTGTGGATTCTGAGTCAAAACCAGGTCTTAAAGTTACGGGTCTTAAACGTACAAACCCAGAATTAAACCAGAAAACAAGAAAATAATTAGAATTAAATAAGAACTAAGCCATAAAAAACAGCAAACCTGGTTTGAACTTGTACAAATTCAGAATTAAACCAGAAAACAAGAAAAAAAAATCTATTATTCAAATTAAGACCAAAAAAGTGCATCTATATTTTAGAGATTACATGACATGCTTGTTATATTTTTATTCTTAATCTTCTTATTTTGCAATCTTTTTAATTGCTTTTTGATGTACTTTTGCATCAACAATTGCAATATGTCAATGTTTCTCTATAATGCCCTCTAACATAATGTAATCAAAGTAAATGTAACAGATGGGTAAATAAATAGCTTTAACAGATTTTGGTGAACATTATCCAATCATTTCCTGTTCCATGAGATGAACCCTCTAGTTCCTGAGCCTGGACTTTCCAAAGACATCACCTTGAGCAGTGGTACTCAAACTGTGGTCCTTCTGGTGATACGTGAGGTCCTCTACATTTATACTATTTGCTTAATTTAGAGTTGATTTGATGAGGGTCCTGTACCATTTGATCAGGGTCCTGAATCAGTCCTGTATAGTTTTTTGGTTAAAACTATTGTAGCAATGATTTAGTCCAATTTTAGACCTTGTTTATTCTAAGTTTAGACCTGAAAATAGTATTGTTTTAGACCTGGTATAGGTCTGGTGGTACTTGGAAATGTTTTCTTAGGTGGTACTTGGTGTGAAAAGTTTGAAAACCACTGACCTAGAGTACATCTGGAAAAAGCTGGAGAAAGTAAAGTAGTTCTATCTATAAGTTTATATGGTACAATGCAGTATACCTTTTTTTTCTAACGGGAGCTGATAATAAGGTGACCCTGCAATGTTTTATACACAAAAATATGGCTTTCAACATTTGTGACATTGGATTGCTTCCCCAAGTCGAATGTCTCACCATCTTACAATGAGAACAGTGGACTTTCAAGAGCAAGCAAGGATTGTTCATATGAATATAAGAACTACTGATGGAATGATTGAGTCTCACACAAAACAAGAATGGACTGGAAAATTAGCCATAAAAGTATAGAAATATCACTGTAAAGCCTTATTCCACAGCAATTTATGTATGTATATATATATATATATATATATATATATATATATATATATATATATATATATATATATATATATATATATATATATATATATATATATATATATATATATATAATTATAATATTATTACTTACATTACATACATACATACATACATACATAATACATACATACATACATAATGTATTATGTATGTTTAAAATATATATATAAATATATGTAATTATTATATTATTTGTAGTTTGTAGTAGTAGTAGTAGTAGTATAGTCAGAATGAATACATAGGCCTACTTGTCTAATTTTGTCAACAACACGTTGACAATGACTTTTTATTACATTAGGAGTAATTATGATAATAATTTCCCCCCAAAAATAATCAAACAAACTCAGCAAAAAAAAAGGACAATAACCACAAAGATTTAAAGTCCCACCAAAGATACACACCTTGGCACTGACTGAAAAGGTGCAGTTAAAGGTGAGGTAATCACGTACACTCACGTGACCTGCGTAACCACTGCAGCAGGAGTCGTGTCGGTCTTGAAGGTTGTTTACTTTTCACAGACACAATCACCACAGGAATGCCACAGAGACACAGAGGTTGCTACAGAGGTCAGCACGAGTTTAAGTTACAACTGTGAGGAGGGAAAAGACAAACTCACTGTATGTGTGTTATCTGCAAACAAATGTAAACAAGTTACAATGTTTGATGTCAAGTTTCACCACTATTTCAGGATAATTCCAACAGCCTCAATGCTGTTCATGTAATGTCGCCCTCTATTGACCACAACTGCAAAGTACAGCTGCAAGTACAGACTGCCCTTTTACCCCTTTCAGCTGCCTCTGCGGTTAAAATAAATGAAAACACAGGAATTAGTTCCGTTTCCCTAAATGTCCTGCTTTTCTGTACACAGCCGCCCCCCCCCCCCCCCCCCTCCCCTAAAGTCTGATCGTTTTGACAGCTGTGACTTCTCGCTGACACAAGGTGGAGCTGTAAGTCCAGTAATCCTGGTAACCTTGAGTGACCCCTCTAAAACGGAAGCTCATAAATTCAGTATACAGAACTATTCAAATGTAATTTATTATTATGATTATTTCAGATGAATCATCATCACCTCAAATTGGGAAATATATTCAGTAGAGACTAGTAAAATATTTCACGGAATTATTTTGTTTTGTTTTCCCTATTAATTTAATTGGGACTTACAATAAAAACAACAACAACAACAACAACAACAAATACAACAGCATTCTATGTCTGTTTACTTTGTATAGTTGATAACAATACTTTTATTTTATACTTTTTAATGGACAAAAGCATGCAACGTAGGAAAAAAATGACCAATTGATTTGGCCTGAACCTCAATTCACAATCTCTTTCCAATCGTACCTGCGGATCACAGTTCAGTCATTTATCTCTTGAACCGCATTTGGATAGGGTTAGTTTATGATTTATGACATAGTTTTAATTTTTGCCCTGGTGACAAATGTGACTCCTCTGTCTTGTTCAGGCTGTGAGTGGCAGTGCAGTTCCTCCATAGTGACAGACCAAAGACGACCAGCTCTGATCCATCCATCATGTCGGCCCCTGTAAGATTTATTTGTCGTTGTCTGTGCTCCCCCTTGTACCCCTGCATTCCCCAGCAGCTCTCTCTCCCCTGCACTCCTCTCGCCCCTCCCCTTTCCTGAGGGGCCTGTAGTCAACTTTGACCTGCACAAAGAGCTTGTTAAATGCCTGTGTAATCCTAGTGTCTGTGTTTGTGAGCGCTTGCTTTAATTCACCTTTTTTCCGCCTCTCACCACCAGCGCCTGTGTTTCTGTCTCACTGCAGAGACGTCCAGTCTCGGGGCACTCAATCAATCTGATTGATCACACAGAGTTAAGCTATCAACAACAAGGATTTCCTGAAAACTCGGCGCACAATCCTTTAACTAGGTCAATATGCATGTAAATTAAAGGCAAAATAACTATTAGCGCAAAAAGAAGGCATAGAGCAACAAGTCATTACACTTTCACTCCTGCATGTAATATTATTATTATTATTATTATTATTATTATTGATAATAATAATAATAATAATAATAATAATAATAATGATAATAATAATAATAATATTATTATATTAGATTCAATTATGTCATTATAGAACAGATTTGTATTACCTTGGTAGGGTCATAATATCGAAATTCAGTGTTATGTTTAATATGAGAAGAAACATCATGATATATTGATTATTCTCAATGATTGACACATAAAAGAAAAAGTGAGATCCTTAATTTTCTTTCATTAGAGTACATTACTGGTCCTATCGTCTGAGATAAAAATTAAACTTCATTAAAGTAGTTATTGTGATACAAACAGCCACATAAAAAGGACAATACATTTAGGTATTGAAATTATTTAATTAAGCTTCCAAAATTGTTCTGATTGTGACTGTTGTGACCTAAATAGTCACGTTTATCGACTAAACAAATGATCTCGACGTCCCTAAACCCAGGCAGTGATCTAGCTCAACGCAAGACTTGTCTTTCGTACGTTTTGTCCAATTAGAGTTGAAAGAAAAGTAAACAATGATTTGGTATTGAGTATCATCATTTAGGCTTCTACTAGTGCGAAGATCATTTTAAAGCTTTTATACAGGTTCTGGATTTACTTGATCTATGCTTTACATCTATACTGCAACCACATTGCTGAGGTCTAAAGACTTCCTTTTGCTATTATTGTTGCTTATCAAACGGAGGGTTTTTTTTGCCTTTGACCTGCCTTTTCTGAAGATATTATCAACACCTGATCTTAACATTATAAGATATATACTGCAAGCCTTGGCTGACCAAACCATAACAACCTGATGTAAAAATATTTTCCTTCTGTAAGCGAGGCGGCCCCTTTGGAAAAGCGTCAGATGATCCGCAGAGCTCCAGCAGTGACATCCACAGACATGCCTCTCTCTTCTTCTGAGTTCTTCACCTCAGCGCGGAATGCAGAGGAATGTTCTGCCGTTCTCAGGCCTCTGAACCAACTCGCCCCGTGCACAGCCGCACTACATTAAAGAGAGGAGAAGAGGCCGTCTGTGTGCGTGATGGAGCGCGCTGAGGGTAAGCCATCCGTGGTCCGAGAAGTGTTGATGGTAGGGGCAGAAGTATGTGGTGGAACAGTGCAAATAAACCTGTAGGTGGTGACATAGGGGATTTGTAGTTGTAGTTAATAGTTAAGATGTCTAAAAGTGTTGTCAATGGCAAAGCACAATAGAAGAATCTTTTTTAAAAAACATATCCCGGTACCAAAAGGAGAACACGAGGTGCTAAATATGCCTTTGTTTGGTGGGATAGGGCCTTTAGTGAATATTTAACATGGTTTTACATCAGTCAAGTGGCAGTTTGTGAAGAGTAAAATTACAAGAAGTAGAGCTGAGTTATAAAACATAAACCCACTGTGATGTCATCAATAAGCGACATTCCACTGAAAACACTGAAGACAAATGACACATTTTCTGACAATTTAAACAATAATTTCACAAAATAAAGGATTATTTGTCAAATCATAACTTTGGTGTTTTGTGTATGAATTTCGGCCCTTGTATGGTTGCTAGGCAAAAGGTGTCAACATATGTCACATCTGCCAACCAGGAAGTACAATTATAAACTTCACCAAAATTGTCAGACTGGGGAAAAATAGGCAAAATCTTCTGTGAAATCTTAAACATAATCATGTCAACTACATTTTGGAGAAATGTGCAGTGTAACCTGATTTTAATGCAATTAGGTTAGTTTCAATTACACAAAAAGAATGCATTGTTTTGTTGCATCCAAGACCATACAGGGACATTATGAACTGCTTCCAGCACAAAAATATTAAGACATTGGCAAAAAATACAAGCTAATTTAAAAATAATAATGGGAGAGAATGTTTTCCCTTCTAAACTTGTGTGTTTAACAGCCTCAGTGTGAAATGAGTGACTTTTTGAATGTCTTCTTATCCGTTATCAATTGTGTTATTTTAACCCTATGTCCACTCAATTACAAATCTGATTTTTTCTCACAAACTAAACTTGCTCTGCCTCTTTTATTAGCAGAGGGTTGTTCCTGAATGTGTCCTCACTCTGACCTTAAGGGAACCTGGAGAGTGTCTCTGTGCTGATGGGAGTGGGTGGTCCTTTTGACAAGAGTCTAATTTTGTTCCCATAGGATTGAATGGTGTGACTGGCAAAAGGGAGACGATAAAAATTGGAAAATGGATGAAGATGTGGCCCATAAAATATTGTTAAGTTTAGAAATCACACAACAAAGGCATTTCAGGTTAGACTACATGGTTGCACTGAAAACGTTGCCTATTTTCCCCAATGTGACACTTTTGATGAAGTGTATAATGTTACTTCCTGGTTGGTGCAGCAGATGTGACATTTTTTAGAGGTAATTCACAACTGTTACCTAGCAACCCTAATATAACCAAGGCTCAAAATCCATATACATTACAATAATAACTGAAAACACTTCTTTCATTAAATGATCAATTAAACTTCCAGACAGTTGTGTGCAAGTTGTTCCTACATTTCGGAGAACATAGACAGGGATTCTGTTTTAGAACTCTACTTCCTGTAATTTGACTGATGTAAAACTGTGATAAATATTTACCACCGGTTCAATTCCACCAAACAAAGTCATCATTTGAAAGACATGAGAAGCTGTCATCTGCCTTCTTGCAAAGTGCATGTCAGGCCACTGTGCCTGTAATTGGTTGATTAGTACTCTCACCTCACAGCGAGAAGGATCCACGTTTAAATCCTGGATCAGGCACATTTTCTCTGTAAAGTTCTTTGTATTCTACAGTTTTCGCATCAACCTCAGACCAATGAAACGGCTCAAAATCTGGAGCATCGTTCCTGGATACTACAATGGTTCTTAATGTTTCCCGTCGAGCTAATTATACCCGAGTAACTTTCAATGAGACTTCAAACCTACAGACTAACAAAATTACTATTGACAAGGGGATGTTTCAATTTCATTTAGAAAGAAATCACAAGGTCAATGTTCATTTCTATATTTGAGTAACATAGAAAATGTATAATCCCCCTTCCAAAAGTACCCAGACAAATTCAACTTTTTAAAATGTCTTTCTAATACGAATGTTTATAGATGATATTCCTGTTATTATTTGGCTCAGTAAAGCAAACGTGTTGAATCCATGTGGTCCTCCATGTGGCAGTGACTACAAGCCGCCACAATCTCACCTCTAACAAATGGCTACTACTTTGTTTCTTAGATATTTGGCGAAAAAATCTACAAATGTCCACAAACGCACCATGTTCGCTTGACAGCTGGTGTATGTTGTTTCATCTGTGGGGACAAAAACAGAGACACACGTTGTGAGTCATTTGAATGTGTCATCACTTACACTGCCCTAGTTTAGTGGCGTATTTCATTTTTACATCAGGAGACAGAACACGAGCCTCAGAGAAAGCTCAGGGTTAGAAGAGACAAAGGAGGCAAAGTCAGAAGAAGAGGAATGATCTCGGGTTTAGACTTGAGCTGTGCAATTAATCCAGTTTGAATCAAGATTGATATTCAGCCATTTCTAATTGCCAATGATCAGCAATTTTGTTTTTTAATCGAGAGATGTACAGCCAATCCGCTATCAGTAAAAACATGCGAGTTCATAATTTGGAGGAAGAAATTTGACTATCCTGGCAAAAATCTAATTATCAAAAATCTAACTTTTTTATTTGTTTTTATTGAGATTTCTCAGAAGGAATACTAAATTTAGCCAGTATTTACAGATGCACTTTTGAGTTACTTGATGTGGAAGGACAGAGCTAAAGGATTAAACGCGTTGATCACTGAAAAATAACGGCAACAAATAATTCTGCCGTTTGTGAAAATACATTTGGGAAAAATCACAGTTGTTTTAATGATAACAGATCACAAACAACTCAAACACAAACCCTGAACAACTGATTGACGCTAATTAACTAATAGCAACATCAGAATGAGACGGCAAAATGTAAGATCTTTTTTTTTCTTGCTTTACTTGGTAGCCAACACAAGTATTCTGACATCACCTATTGTAAAGCCACAATGACACAGAAGTTCAAGATGAATTATGGTCGACAAAGGAATGGAAACACTTATTATCTTCAAATGCAAGCTCATTTCTTTCTACAACCTCAGCAGCGTTATTGAAACCTGTGCCTTAAAGCTATAGTTTGCCGTGGATCTCCAAAAAAAATGAAATCTATCACCAACTTCCTGGAAGATTGTTTTGCTAGGGGTTTCCCATTCAAATCAGCAATGCGACACTTACAAATGCGACACAGTGTGATAATAGAGGAGGTTTCTGTTTCCAAACCCTGTCTGCACCGGAAGAGGTCATGTGACACTGGCTTTCCTGCCTGTGTTAAATACAAATTAGGGAAATCCCAAATATGGGAATGGGATACCAGACAGACGAATAAATCATATATAGGCCCTATTGGATCATTCTTTCTTTACAGATATAGCTCCATTGATGTTTTTTGTTTGAAGTGTTTGCAGACTATAGTGCACCGGGTGGTACCTGGTCTTATTTCTTTCTCGTTTGTGCAAAGATGACTTCTCTACACTGTACGCTCCACTTTTCATTCTCTTTTTTAACATGTGGACTTTTACCAACATGTTTTTTCTTTAAACTGTTAACAGGAACTTCATAATTTATTTATTTGTTTCCAAATTAAAACTTCTATTAAAAGAGCACATTTGTTCAAAATAATTATGTAATACACGGTTTGAAACATTATAATGAAATAGATTCTGCTATACATGATACGTGTGTGAGTGGAGCTGCTCCAGTTATAAAATGAAGAATAAATGTATTTGATTATTGTTCATGTGAAATTAAAATGTACCTGTCACAGATATAGCTCATAATATGCAGTTTCAATTCACGATAGTTACTCCTTCACCGGTAAACAAAATGTGTGTCAAATATCAGGGCTCTAAGTCCAAAAACAAAAAGTGCATTATAATGATTTATTTTAATACAATGCATCGAGTAATTGTTCACAAACGTACCCATGGTGCCATTTTCAATATCTGCCTGCCATGATAGCCCATATTAAACATAACATCCCTGCATTTAAATTGTTTAAATACTTTTGTGCTGAACCGTGCTAATTATTTTATATTGCTTATTAAATAATTAGTACCGTTCAGCAAGAATTTATTTAAACTGCTAGTCAAAGTGGCGATAATGTTTTCTGGTTTGGAGCTCTAATATGGGCTTTATTGGACCGAACAGCGTAGCACGAGAGGGGGCGAGAGAAGGGAGGACATTCAGCAAATTGCCGAAGCTCTGAATCACTCTCATGAGGCTGAGGCCAACTGCACAGAACATTTGCTGCTGGTTAACCACTCAACCACTGGTATTCTATAAAATATGTTATTTTTAAAAAAAAACTACGTTTCCTTTTCTGGCCTGAAGGATTTATTCTCCAGGACATGAAATGGGAAAAGAGATGGGAGGGACAGTCGAATGGTCAGCAATGGGCTGGAATCGAACCCATGCCGCCACGTGGTAACAACCCCACAACCACCAAGTGTGGCTCCACCACATGAGAGTTTTATGAGAGAGAAACATTCAGAGGCATTATCTGCATTTGATAGTCACTGTATGTTGTGTCATAGAATCAAAGACACATGTGAATGTTTGCACTTCAGACTCACTGTATCTGTCTCTTTGGCCCACTCTACTTTTCACAGGTTATATTATATATATTTGTGCTTTTTAACGTATTGGCCTGAATTCTCCAGCACAAGCCAATATTTAGTTTTGGTGCCTAAAGTATACACTTTAGTGGGAAGAGGGCACTGCTCATACTACACCACACTGCTCTTTTATACGTTTGTGGTAAAACATGTTTGTGGGTACGGTTTCTCTGGATTCTACTGTAAACAATCGTTGTGAGCATCGGCCATAAAATAACACACGCAAAAAACACCTCGGTCTATAGTTATAACCCACCACAACGCCACAGAGTAAAGTTTATGTGATATGGCTTTTCTATTGGCTACAGATGAGGAAACCCCCAAATATGGAGCTGGCAAAGACAGAAAGGGTAATAGGTCAATGTAATTGTCCCAGTAAGAAATTTGTGCTCTGCATTTGACCCATTCTTAAATGCAGCTGGATCATCTCCTTAGGAGCAGTGGGCGCCACAGAGCAGGCTTGGTCAGGACTACTGTAGCTGGAGGATTTTACCTGTGGTGCATGTTTTGAGTTGATGGGGAAAATGGCGCACCCAGACATGGGGAGAAACATACGAACTCCACACAGATCGGCCTGAGAGTCGAATCTGCGACCTTCTTGCTGTGAGGTGAGAGTGCTGGACACTCTGCCACCGTGCCACCAATAAACTATGATATGAGGTTTGCCCTGTTACCTTGATACACTGTCATCATTACTCAACAAGATTACAAGTCAGCCCAAGTTCAGGACAGGAGTGTTAGCGTTGGCTGAAGTCCACTGCCACCTCCAGCTCCAGCCCGTTACAGTAGCACTATGAGCAAGGGTTTTTGTGTTTTTCCGCCCTGTTTGTCGGCCCGAGCTTTGATCTGGCCCTAGTGAAACTATATCAGAGACACACAGGTGATAAAGCAGTGCACTGTGCTGTTCCTACCTCCCATTCTTCTCTTCTTTTCCTTATCAGCGTGGCCTACATCACAGCGCTCTCAGGTCATGTACTGTGGACAGGCCCACGCATGGCCCTTTAAAACACACCTCTCTGAGAAATGCCAATGTGATTTTTACGGCAGTATTACTAGGTAAAACATCCATTAAATGTGTTTTAAGAACAAACTGAGTTCTTAATAAGAACTCTTAAGCACCCGCTATTGGCCCAATTAGCTGAGAAAAAGCATTTGTCTTGCTCCTTAATGTGTACACTTTTCTATTGTTTAATATGGTGAGAAAAGCACTTCTTTGTGACGCAATCCAAGGCCGTTTTTATTTGCAGTATGGCACCTCACTGCTGATAATGATCAAGATCGAGTTAAATGTTTTCCAGGCGGTAACTAAGCAACGGGGTAGACAACCGCGGCAGACTTGTGATTTGAGGGGAGCTACAAGTTGGACTGTATAATCGCTGACATCAAAAGGAGCACTTTCGCAAGCCGCGTGACATCACCCCTGTGGTACATTGGGCATATGCACAACATGGTATTGACCTAAGCTACATAACCTCTGAGTTCAAGAGGGCAAAAAAACAGATCAGAGTTTGGTTAAGGCCAAAGAATGACACAGCAGTTTTGAAGAGAAGGTGGGAAGGCCAGAACAATTAACCAGATTTCTTTTTCTATACATTTGTTTCCGTTTTGCCAGATGCTGTTTTCATGTCTGTAAAGCTGCCGACTCTAAAGGTTGGACCTTGAAAACAGAAGTGTCTTGAAAGAGATTTTTTTCCTGAGACACAAGGTCTGTGCTGAGGTTTTTGTTGCGCTGGGGTAAAGCAGAGATGGGAGAGGGAACGCTTCAGCTTTTTCTCCAACTGAAAGTCACATATTTCTAAATGAAAAGCCCTTTTTGCAACAAGGCTGCAATCATGTTTCTGTGAAAGGACCGTCTGCCCTTTGGCCTCCAATATCTCTTATAGCCAAGCGAGACAACCAAAAGAGTAGGAACAGATGAGAACAGCATATTGACAACCTTTTCCTCTCACCTCAGCTTCTCTCTTATGAAGCCAGAGTCAGTCTGTGCCCTCTCTGCTCCTAAGCTATGTCAGTGATCATCAGTTTGGCCAATCCGTTTTCCCGCTATTTAAAAAGGAATAAGCTCTTAATGCCAAGCCATTGTTTCCCACGCCAAACATTAAGGGGTTAACAGAGTGGCGTAGGAGTAGTTTCGATCCGTCAGGTAGGTCAGGTTTCTCTGAACATGACTGCATACCTGTGCAAGAGTGCGTCTTTGCAGCCGTGCGTGCGTGCATGTGTGTGCATGTATTAGCAGGTCTGTATTGAGAGACATAAAAGAAAGGGAAGCAATCCGATCATTCCTAATATGTCTGGCAAACATAATGATCAATACATAGATGCATGAGACAGATGTTCTTTAAGATAATATCGCTTCACTATAATGATAAAAGGCTCAGGGTTAGGCTTAAAAACTGCTGTGTGCCCAGTAGTAGTTGTGGGAAGTTGAGCAAGACTGATTCAATGACTTGGTGAGAAGGGAAATGTTGGTGAAATCTAAAAAAACAGACGTTTTATTGTGGCAACCACTGAAAAAAATCTGAATAGTATCAATATGAAAATTGTATTATAATCAGTGGATTGTACTTTGACCATTAAACAGTTGGGAATGGCATAACACTATAATCTAAGTGAATACAGATGACCTCTGAGGAGCAGCATAAGCACACTCACACGCACACACCTTGTTTAATCCCCTTCATGGCGGGTGGCTGTACAGGCGGATGCTGTTTAAACAGAGCGGGCCCTTGATGTGGGGCCTCCAGGGGCCAGCATTTGTGTGTGTGTCTTTTACCCTGGATGTGTATGTGAGCCTCTCCAAGTTTTCTGGCCATGGGAACAATGGTCCTTTAGAATGTGAGGTTACTAGTGCGCTGACCCCTGGCAAATAAGAGCCATGTTCTGGCATTCCAGGCCTGATTGGCACTTTGAGCCTGCAGAGAGCTCAAAGGAGACACAGGAAATGTGACCAGTGTAATTGGTTATATATTAGCGGAGCATTCTCTCCCGTTTAAATGATGGAACATTCTTCAGTGACACTTAGGTGGAAGGGGCCAGAGCTGCACCAGCTCCTGGACAGGGATGGGGGTCAACCCGTTTTTGAGTTATTGTTATTTTGCATCTTATAATTGTATAGTGATTGCCCCATGACTCGTTTTTTGTAACCAGTCATATTTTTTCTTTTCTATAACCAGATAGAACACATTGATAAAAGATACGATCAATAGTCAACTAGTCATATTTGTTTAAATTTATGCTCTCCAATATCCATAATACAGGTAACGATGTCTTTAATAAGCAGAGAAAAGATCTTAATGATGAGGTTTAGAGCAATAGTAACAGCTTCACTTCCCCTCTTTTAGTTACGTAGTTTTGTATCTTTGGATGCGTTCACTTTGTAGTTGTTTAACGGGCCCAAATGTCATGGACTTTTGTTGGTATTTTACAAACTTAATTTCAAAATGTTCAATGCATTTGGAATCTAAATGAATGTGACTCTTTAACCCTGAATAACCCTAAAATAGAGTATACATTGTGCAGTAGCAACAAAAGAGAAGAAAGGCAGGAAAATAAGGAGTTAAAAATGTGAAACAAAAACTGTCCTTTAGAGCACTTGAGAGAGGACACTTCACAAAGGGAGAAAACAGATTGTAGACTTGAGGTTGGGGTGGTCCTCTGCCTATGTACTTAGCCCTGTGGTGGTGCGAGGGGGGTGTGGGGCCATGATATGTTCCGCAGCCTCCCTCTGAACCTCGGGTGAGGGGGGGTTGGAGGGTGGGGGGTGCAGAGCAGCCCAGCCCAATACGGCAAATCAGTAGCTTGACCTTTGGCCTGGGGTTACTATTTGCAGTTCATAAAAGCTCTATCTTGCTCTCAGATGTCACTCAAAGTACAATTGTGCAAATAGACAAACCTAGAGTGCCACTCAAGGTTTGCTATCTCTGAAAAAATATATGTTTTGTCACAATTATTAACGCTAAGGACAAGTCTAACTGTAATTCAATTAGAAAACAGCCAAATGACAAATAGGAGAATGAATCAAAACACGGAAAAATTGCATAGTTCAAGTTAATTAATACATTTTCTAGCATGTAAAGGACTTTATGAAAAGGGTCTAATTTATGTGCCTGGCTCACAGCTTAAGTTGTGACCTCCATAGCAGCAACCTGACACTATGACGTATGGTTCTCCAATGGCGATGGCTGTCAAGGGTTGATCTATAAATAAAGGAAACTTACCAGATGAAAAGTGCTAGGATAATGAGGTTTCCTTGATACTTACAAATCAACTATAAACAAAAAGCATAATAATTTCATAAAATTAAAAAAAGCCTTGGTTGATAAGTGACTATGATTCATATTTTTTAAACACATAGGAAATCCATTTGAAAGAACATCAGATCTGTTGTGACAGAAAGGTTGGTGTAAATATCTTCCAAGCTGATGGTTCAGATTCACATTGACCCTGTGCCTCAGCTGACCCCACCTACTGCACTACATTTAAGACCTAAAAGGATAATGTCTAAATCTGTGTACTTAGTGCCCGTATCTCCACATTGATCGTTCACTGTGTGTGTGGCTTAAATTACAAAGCTTTCACTCAAAGTGACTCATGTCGGGAAAATGCACCTCATTCTTTCTTTCTTTTTCTCAGTCTTTTCTCTCTGCACCTTATTGCCCCTCTGTCACCTTCTCCATTCATGTGAGGATTTATGGCCTTCACTATAGACTTTCCGAGGCTGCTTTGCACTGCCGAACTTTTACAGACTTTTCTGTAGCAACTACAAATGTACAGTATGTTTACTATAAACTCCTTACTATTTCAGCGGAACTTGTGCTGGGATTTAGCCAGCCTTATCAGTTTGCTGAATGTCTCTCCGCACACTTCACCACCTTTCACACATCTCTACACTGCCCAATAAAGATTACAAGACAAAAGATTTTTAACATAACTCATTAACTTAAACAGAAAATTGCAGTAAGTCACACTTATGCAGGGGACTGAAGTAGACAATATGACCAAAGACACAAAGTCAGATGAGGAATAAAAACAAAACTAATCCTATATGGGATTAAGACATTATATACTAAAACTATGAAGACTGTGCTTCTAATTAGTTCTTGTAGGTTTTTAGGGGAAAAGAGCAGCAGGAAAATGGAGCTGGTAGATGGATAGACACGAGGTAGGAGAGCACAATTAGTCATTGATTTGAAAGACAGCATATAATAAAACATTTCCCCTTAGGTAAACCTGCTGAATACAAACACGAATTAGCCGCCCACACCGTCAGTGAATAAGGCTAAAAGAATGCATGGCGGCCCACTCATCGAACACCACAGAGCCACTCTCTCCTCCTCTCACTCGCGCCCGTTGTCCGCCGACACATCTTATAATGGCTTTCACCTCCACCACTCATATGAAAACCATTTGAAAGTAAAATTGAAACATTGTTTAAAACTCTGTGATGGGCATGTTTCAAGTTTTTTTTTGCTGGATTAATTGACAAATAACAGCTCAAAAGTAAAGGCGTGACAAGCCGGTGAATAGAGACAGAGTGAAAAGAATTGTGGGTAATAGAAGGATGCACAATGCAGGAGAAAGCCCCTGTAAGAGCTGACAGCAAAAGGGCCTAATGCAGATGGGATCAAAATGCTATGAGCAAGTAAAACATGTGCTGTACAATAGAGTTAAATGAAAGAATGATTAGGTTCACTCATGCACAGGAAAAGTGCAGTTCAACAAGTAAAAGCATCAGGACCAGCTGGATCTCAACATAATACAACTCATCAAATATTACACAACACAGTTTTCTCAAACCAAGCTTTGTGTGTTCATGTTTTACAAGATCGAACAAAGAGTAACAATGGAGACATCAGTCCAACAGAAAAGACAGCGCTCACATCAATTTACAAATTCACAGGAATAGCTCATAGTGTGTATTTTTATGGAGAAACCAGACATTTTTGAGTTGAAAGAAAAGCATTTGCTTAGAAAGTAAATGAGATGGCTCATGGGCCTAGGATGGAGAGTGAGTGTGAGTGTTTTTATTTGTACAAAGTGGAAACGTGTCCAGAAGAGTAAAGTAAAGAGTTTGGGGGAGACAATGCCATGGAGACTCCTGAATGAAGCCGCAGATATATATATATTTTTTTATTTTTTTTATTATTTTTTTTGTCACTGTGCATGCTAATGAACATACATAGTATACATGCTGTAAACACACCGGATTGTAGCCATGGGCTAATTTACATTCGTAGTCCCACATTCACTCTCACAACACACTCACAGTACAATTGTAAATATTTTTAGTGGTAGGGGAAACCAGAGCACCTGGAGGAAACTTACGCAGACACAGAGAGAACATGCAAACTCCACACACAAAGGCATGGGAGTTGAACCCAGGACACTCTTGCTGTGAAGTACCACCGTGCTGCCCGTGATAGAGGCCTGCACTTCCCAACACAATATTACAATGTGTGTGATTTTGGTCATGCATTTTATGAAGTCTTCAGCAGTGACTCTACTGCACACTGTCATTGTGTGCTTAGGTAAGACACTTCACCCACCTTGCCTAGTGTGGATGTGTGAGGGAATGGTGCAGATTGGCAGCCTCACAATCTACCTCAGGGCAGCTGTAGTTACAATAGCAGTTTACTACCACAGAGTGTCAAATGAATGGATGAAAAATACAATGTACAATGCTTTGGGTGTCTTGAAAGGCGCAATATAAATTCAACCTAATGTAAAGCCTTGGCCTATTGTACCACATACATGTCTGTATTATCATGTGTGCAGCTCTGTCCTGATTTCAGCCACAGTTTTAACATCTCAGTCTGCAGAATATATTGTACTGAACAAAACAAATTACCAGTAAGTAAATAGATTTTTTTTTTTTTTAAGCCATAGCCTTTGATCCAGAACTTTTTTTTGACACAAATGAGGTGAAATCATCATCTGTTGATGAAGTGTTTCAGAATCAAAACAACAGTCAACATTACATGCTCATTTGTGCATGTTTTTGCCTGCACCTGTGTGAATATTTCTGTAACCAGGGCCACGGCCGCTTTTCAAGGGCTCTCATGATGCAGTGCTAAACAAGTTGCTTACTTTATTTTGATTATGAGGTTGTTTTGTGTGACATGTCTCTATTTTCCCTCTTTGCTGCACAACAGCAGCTGCTTATGAAGTCATTGTCATTTCGTTACAAGCTGACAATCACCAAATTGAAAGAAGGGGAGAAGACAAAGGGAAAAATTTCCAATAGGCGTTTTACAATATGTCAAATTCATCACAAAGAAAATAGGGGTTAAATCAATAGAGGGGTAGTTGTTCGCTTTGTCTGGCATGTGTGGGCAGGAGAAGCACACAATTTGAAGAAATATCAAGCCAACAGAAGCATGCCGTGTGCTGAAAATTCTAACATTTACGCTGTCACTTCAGTGTGAGGAAACGGCATCTGAGTCACTGGATGGCTCTGATAAAGATGCAGGGAAACCACAGAGCGCGACAGAGGGACCCAAGCAGTGATCGAAGGGCCGCTCAGTGCAGGGGAAAGCACACTGACATCATACATGACCTACAGACTAAATGATTATTATTAATACCAATATGCAAAATAGGTGCCTTTGAAAATCCCCTTTCAAATGGTGTATATGCCTAAACTGGACTTTAGAGGAGTACGTCAATTTAATGCTTTTTTGGGGGGGGGGAATTACCATTGAACTTGTCAAAAGTAAGCTCGACATATAACTAACCTGTAAATAAGGGGGAGAACAGAAGCTGGCTTTGTTTTACAGAATGCAAAAATGATTGAATAAAGGGAAATAGTTCTTCAAATGTTTAATTAAAGCCGCAGAATGTACTTTTCTGGCCAAAAAATATGTCTTATCTATTTTGGATGTTGTATTGCATACAAAAACACATACAAACCTAACTCGAACTTGACCTAGAGGAACTTCAACCTGCTTCCACCTGTTTCCATGGAAATTGTTTTTTGCTATAATATTCCACAGCATGGAATACAACTTTCTGTTTCTATGCAACGTGGATCTGCCATCTCCAGAAAGTTACATACTACTGCAACAAGGATTGCATATAATGACAAAGTTTGGTTTGAGGTAAGCTTGAAACTCAAAGATTTAACAAATTACTCCTCTATTTTTATCAAATGAAACAGGACAGAACCATGAGCACAAATCTAAATTGGCTACAATTGCATTATAAAGCCCTGTGTACAAAACTCGGACACCAAAGTTATTTAAGTCACATATTTTACATCTTGAATTAACAATGTTGACTTTTCATTTGTTCCCACCTTCCCGAACTTTCCGACTGGTGTTTTCAAGTAGCTAATCAGCGCCTGGTACATTAGTCACCTTTCCTATAGCCTCTCCATCCTCCGGCTCCATCTCAGCCTGCCTCCTGTTCACTCTGTCTGTGCAAGTGTCCTTTTGCCTGTCATCTCGTCTGGGGCCCTCCTCCGCATTCTCCCGCTTTAATGTGCGTGAGTCAGGGTCTTAAGCAAAGGTTTTACAGTGCTAAGTGTCGAGCCGAGGCTTTTTATGTGTCCCCCAATGTATTTTTGCATGAATTTGTGTGGGCCCACGCATGTATATGCAGTGTCTTTGAGTGTGTTCAATTGTGCATGTCAACGCCAATAGCTACCATTATCTCCAGGCACTTCATTACAATTAAATGTCAGAACGATTACCTGAGTGTGTGAGTCACCTCTCAGCCAGGTGCTGTCTCTCTGCTCCCACATGCACCAGGCATCTTCAGTATGCAAACACACACACAGACACACACATACCTGAGAAGACTTCCTATACCAACACATGCTGAAAATATGGTACATACCAGCATTTAGAGGCAGCATTAATCCATACCGAGAACAATACTTCAAGTCCAGACTTATCTAAGCTCCTTCACGGGTATTTATAAAAGCATTTCAAGCGACAACTTAGAAGGAACTAGTGAGGTGAAGGTTACAACTTAAACTCTTCCACTTAAATGGAATACATCATTACAAATACATGTAAGTACTTAAAATAAATGAGTTTCTTCTCTCAAAGACATGGGCACAATATCATCACAAAGTGGACACAATTACCTGGACTTGAACCTTCAGTTAAAGAGGTGAATTCTATAAATAAAAATAAGACAAGCAATTATGGCAAATTGTGAATCATTTTTTGTGGTAAATGTTGAATCAAAAACATTTTCATGGCATTGAGGAAAATAAAAAGAAAAAAAGAAAAAAAAGGAACAATTTTACAAATACAAATAAATTTCACATTTAACTTCAATCAGGAACAAAAAAGGAAAGCTAAGTTGGCCCTAATCAAGGCAAATTGACCCAATTAGAGGGAGGAAAGAGTCACTGAAACGTGGTCCTTACAGCAGAAATCGTACTTGTTACTTACAGCTCAATAACACATTAAAACCCCCACATAAACTCATAAACTTTACACTTTTCTAACCTCAGCTAGACATACTGGGTAATCCTAGGTCCTTTTAAACAACGTGAAGGTGAGTGTATTTGTGCGCACTGCTTCCTATCTGTATGTCACCTTTTCCTACTTTGTTCCAAACTGAAGTGACATTTTGAATGTGCAGCGCTCGGCGCAGCTCTCAAAAGAAAAATTAAATGAACAATGCTGCTAAACTCCATGACAGCTGGCCAGGGTGAATCCGGTGTGGACTTTTTCGTTCACACACACAGGTGTTTACAAATATTTACCTCGTAATCTTGAATATAATTAAAATATATCAAATTCTTTCAAGTGCTTAAATATAAAATTGTCTATTTACTGTTGTGCAATCCAACCTGCTCAAGCTTTGCCTTTCTCAACAATTCCTCTAAGAAGACTTTTCCAGCATCACCCACAAAGCCACATTTTAAAGGTGCACTATGCAACTGGTTGAGGGCCTGCCACCTGCTTATCTTTATGGAGATTGTATTGCTTTGCCTTGAATGTTTCACAGTATGGCATTTAACTCTAAATGTGCATTTGTGAGTTCAAATCACAACATGACTACATGTCTTTCCCTCTCTCGTCCCCATTTCATGCTACTCTATCCAGTCTAATAAAACCTATGGGTTGAAAAATCCTTTTTTTTTTTTTTTTTATTAAACAAAAAACATATAGATCTCCATTGAGAAAATAGGTGACACCATCAGGCCGAGAGGTGAGTCCACACGCAGTAAGTTTGCATGGTCTCAGGGTTATTTTGAGCAATAAAAGACAAGTTAAATGCCATACTGTGGAACATTCCAGGGAAATAATTTCAGCATGGAGACAAACAGGTGGTGGAAATGTCACATAGTGCACCTTTTAGTCATGTTTACCCATTTGTAGGCACAGCATGACTAAAATTTAAATGATTAATGTTAATGAGAATGTGAGCGCATTACGGCCACAAGGAGCCAATGTTTTGTTTGTTTTTTGCATGAGGTAAAGTGTAGGCTAAATATATATGCAGTGCTCGACAGCCTTTGAGGCCAAGTCCTGAAAAAATAAAAGATTATGTTGGTACGTCCATCATAGCAAATATAAGTAACATTTAGGCCCGACAGAAACCGCAACCAGAACAACACAATCGAAAACTCCTACAACATTTGCATTTTTCCAGCGTCTCAATGGCCATACTTGCTACATTCCTGTCCTCCTCTAAACCTCTTCCAGTGAAGCTTAGATCTGGCTCCAGCCCCTTCAGCGCGCAGTGGCTCCCTGTGGAGAAAATAATTATGGGATGTGCGAGGACGGACCCACAGCGACAGAGGCAGGTTAAGACCATCTCAGAGCATATTCTTCCATAACTGCCTGTAAAGCAGAGACCTACAGATTCTCCTGCTGTTAATATTCCTCTCCCCTGCCCACTAACGCTGCTGCCGAACCACCTACGCAGTCATAAGGCCACTCAGCACCAGAGTCCTTCAGCGCACCAGACCATAGCGTTAAATGAGCGAGCTTTTACTGCCTCCAGTCTGCTGTTTTCTGTACATTTCCCAGTTTATTTGTCCGACCTTCAATCACTTGTTTAAAGCCCTCTAGCTCTGTGCGCACCAGGTTCGGTCCCTCTCTCACACAGTAGCTGTTGTCAGGGGCAGAGTTAAAGGCACATATCTGATTGAGAGTTCCAAGTTTTGGTAGCACAAATGAGGCAGAAATATGCGGTCGTTATTACACAACACATCATTGACTTCTCCCGATGCTTGTCTCTTTCCGACAGTGTTTTTGTCTGTCGCACTGGCAGACGCATTTGTATGCTAATTGAGGGTTGGGTGTATACAGCGCTACATCCACTTACAGTGACAAAAGCAGAGTAATCAAGATGAAAATGTAAATATGTAGGTTTCAGCAGGCCCTAAATGACACACACCTACGTCCCTAATGGTTAACCACAAAGTCTTTCAATATGATTGGTGCTGAAAGCTCCTATGGCTACATTTATGTTATGTGGTGAACTAAAGCACATTTTAAAGACTCAAATTGTTCAAGTGTGTAAGATTTTATAGCTTTGTAAACCATTCCCCTAAATTGTGCAATTATACTTGATATTTGGTTTGTCTTTACAGCTAATTACACACAATTATGTCTGTGTCAGTCCCCTTCAGGCCGCGCACAAATCAGCAGTTCAAGAACACGATTCAATCCAGTATCCAGAGGGGAACATGTAGACCACAAACAATCATCAGCTTCTAACCTTTTTGATGCACATACACTTGCAAATGACTGTCTGGGTTTAAGGGGTTTTAAAAGACGTCTACTTAATTTAGTTGATTGAGATTTTTTTTTTTACATCTTTCATTATGCTTTATCAGTCAACATGAACCACATGATCTTATGGCTCTTCACATATGTTAAATTTCAATCTGAACTATATCATAAAGTATATTTATCCTCACTGCGTCATATAATAATAAAAGACTGTTAATAGCCAGCAGTTACAACTCTATGTAACTGCAAGTCGTCAATGCAAATGTGCAGGTTTATTTTCACACATGGACAAACACAAAAAGTGCAAAAACTCTAGCCCACCTCCACTGTGTGTTTAGGAATGATAAAATTAACAGTTTAAGAAAGCTGTGTTGAATAAATCATAAATAAACAACACATAGTCCACTTACAGTGCCACATACAGAATAAATTAGACCCTTGGAAAAATGTAATGTTCTTTATTGTGAGTCACTCATGTTAATCCCCACAATCCCCCTTAGCGCTGTGCAGTTAATCACATTTTAATAGTTTTCAATTGTTTCAAATCATCAATGATAAGCTTGGGTTTAGAGCCAAATCCTATGGCAGGAAAAGCATCTGGTTTGCAGCAGAGTTTTGGAGGATTTTGTTCATGTTGATAAAATTAAGATTTAAATGTATATTTACACGTCTTTAATGAGATAAAAATGTATTGAAAAATGATATGGTCGATACAAGGAAAATAATCTTGATAAATTTTTTGCCCAGTCCTAATCCTCCTAACACCTCCATGTAGAATTGCGCAATATATGGACAGATTCACATCACATTAATTAAACCTCAACTAATACAAAAAATAAATGTTTTAACACATTTCTGATGGGTTGAGATATTATAATCTGACTATCGTTAACGGGATACTCAATAGAATATTAAGGTATACATTTTTGTCAATATTGCCTAACCCTAACTATATCCCTTCCAATTCACTTTAAGTTATCATTAAATGACCGTTGAGTGTGTAATGCAGTCATTCAAAAGCATACATCTTTATTGTGCATTTCCGCAGTTTAAGCATTCAAAACGATCATCTATGTTGTCCTTATTCACATCACAACAACTGAAAGAGCACGACCTGTAGCAATGCATGCGTTGAAAGACTGCTTTTTCTACCGTTTTTATTCAAGGATAGGCTCGGGTTTGATTATCACCGAATAGAAGACAGCAGAGTAAAACAAAAGATTCACAAATACACACTACTGGAGGCTCTGTCAGAAAGCTAACGCACACGCCTACACAGACGCCCACACGACACGCATAAAACAAACACACAAGCGCAATAGACCGGCGCACAATGGCCCAGGGGCTGCTTTTGAAAATCTCTTCAGCAGAACCATATGGGAACGGGGAGAAAGGGAAAGAGCAGGAGAGGTGCAGGTTATCTTCATATTTATTCATCCAAGTTCATCTGAATCCCCACAGACACCGGCAGAGCATCAGATGGAGCCGGCTATTCTGAGGCACACAGCCCAAAGGCATGGTTGTCCTGGAGGTGCTGCTGGGGCTGCGCGGGCAAGTAACCTATGGACTCTAGAGAGGGCGGAGGGATACGGGAAGGTAGAGGGTGTGTGTTGAGGCAAAACAGATCAAGGACTATTAGAATCCAGCGTTTCTCTGATGCCTTTGTGGTGCTGGTCTTAGACACAACACGGCAACAGATTTTACACGGCTATGATGAGAAATGCAAATTGTATCACTAATAAAGGTGACCGGCAAATTGAATCCTGCTGACTTCATTTACATCATCACGCAGCGTATTCCAACATATGGGCTACTCGAAAACATGAAGCCCTAACGAGGAAGGATTCTGTGCCACGTCAGGATTTAATCATTCATCAGTCATTTTCAACTGTTGCATTGATAATTAAGGATATCATTGTGTAAATGTAATGTGCTATTCAATAAAACATGATTGATAGTGGCTTTCTGACATACAATAGTAAGATGTACTCTTACTGTTTATTCTGTTTGGGTTATGGCCCTATCGCAACAGCCTATACTTAAAAAAAATTATGGATCAGGGCTAATTCTTGGGACTGGTCGACCATAAAAAATAATCATAGTTGTAAATTGGTCATCGTAGTCGTTATTCATGTCAAAAAGAATAAATAATTGTCAGATTTTCATGAATAATACACTTAATTCATAAATGCTCTTTATCTAGGAAGCTTTCTTACACCATATTTCAGCCTTTACTTGGTTAAAAATGTATTTCAGAAGTCTTAATAATAGAAATTACCATTTGACCGATTGACTAAATGAAAAATTAATGGCTGACCACTAAAAAAAATTGCTAGTTGCAGCTCCAGTAATTTTTTGTTTCTATTAGCATATTACTGATTACCATTTTATCGTTAGAGATCAGGAGATGGCATCACATTCGAACCATTTTGCCGATAAAGATTTTGCGCCAACCGTCTCTACAAAAGGTGAGATACTAACAATTATTGATTTAGAAAGTAAAACATGAGGATCAGTATTAAGTGCGGCCTGATTGTCGTTGCATTGTTTGCATAGTTTGCAAAGGTGTGTGACTCTAACCCTAAACCATTATTGCTGAAGTCATAAATGAGCCTTAAAAAATGACATACTAAATAACTAGCATGTGAGCGTGCGTGTGTGTGTGTGTGTGTGTGCGTGCGGGAGTGTGTGTGTGTGTGTGTGTGGGCCTGTGTGGACGTCGATGGAGAAGAGCCGTGTTAGTCGTGACTGCACATGCATCTGTAGGAGGCTCTGACTATCCTAGATACTTTATATAACAGAACGGAGCAGATTGAGCAGTGATTAAAAGGTCATAGGGCACTCCTCTCAACACCCCTGCAGTAATGTGTGCATCGTTCAACACCGGAGTGCCAGGGTGGATGTAGAAATGTGGCTAAGGATGCAGGCTTCTGTTTGTGTGGTATACAGAACTCCTTCAATTAACTGTATGGCTGTTATTGCTGAATATTAATCAGCAGATGTCATTGGCATGCTCGGTTTAGGCCTCATGAATGCTGGAGGTGCAACCGGTTCAACAAACAACAATATCAACCCACTGTTGTTTCTATTTTTACATTTATTATGCTAGCGTCATTTGTAAAGAGCTGAGGTTGTCCATGAAGAAGGTTTATAGTGTAAAGGCCTCCGCCACCGTTGTACTTCATTGCTGCCACTGTTTGTGAGAAAATAAGTGAACAGTTCTACTTTTAATGTGCACAAAGATGTACAAGTGCATCATTTATACTACATCAAGAAAGAGCATTTTAGCATGCTTGAGAACAACACTTAATTGTTAGACAAAGAGAAACAACGAAAACATTAAATCAAATGTCGCCAATTAGCAGTAAGATGCTCATTCTGTCTGTCTGCACTTTGCCCTTGTTCCCTTTTTCGGTTGCAATTCCACCATCAAAATCAGTTATTTTAATCAAATTTAAGTAATACATGACAAAAATGGCAATAAAACTTGTTCTGATTCTGAAAACATTTTAAAGGTAAATTACAAACCGCTTGTTGGGGGTTTGCAAACTTTCCATTTCTTTTCATGATTGATACAAAACAAATATAGGTACAACATTTTTAGAATAGAATATAACTTGAATTATTGACGTCAGCAGCCACAGACGTACATTCCAAAGTACTTACTGAGCACTGTGATGCGAATGTGTCATTATCCATCAAAAACACCCACTATTAATACAACTCCTGAAGATCAAACATTACAGGTTGTTTTTTGGATATTGGAGTTGATAATCTCACCTCCCCTCCATGTTTCACACTGGTTTTCACAGCGAGCGGGTGTCCAGATGGAGCGCGTACCATGCTCTCAGACGGCCTTCTGGCTGTTCTCTCCCCAGACACCTCCTGCCTTCACCCCATCAACGCCACTTCCTCTGCATCTACAGAGTTTATCACAGTCAGACAAACATAAAACAAGAATCAGTGTCATCCCTTAAAATGACTATGTTGAAATGTTGAAATTATACAGTACTTCTAAGTTTAAGAGAGATACAGGACAGGCTGTTGTAGCATAATAGAGAAATGGAAACACTTTAAAATAAGGTTCCTTGGTAAACTATTAGGCGTTAATAGGCAGTAGATGGCTTATAATACCTTATAAATATCAATTAACCATTAACCTAAAAATGTGTGTCTAAAAATACATGTACAAAATATTTGTAATAGCTTATTACACCACTTTCAATCATCAAACGCAAGTAAATGTCTCAGAAGTGCTTACAACAAATGACTAGTTTTATTATTGCATTATAAACAGTTTACTGAGGAACCTTATATTAACGTGTTACCAATAAATGGTTTTACTTTGGTTTTATTTACAGACAATTGCTGGACTCTGTTAATAATCATGCAGTGACCATATAGCATGCATTTTGTGCATATACAATTAGGGGATGTAGATGCCATTTTGCAATATTCTACATCTATTTTAGACCCCCACACTTCCCTATTTACTTCAACTATGTTTTAGACACAGACGCAATGTCAATAAATCAGGATTCAGGAATCAGGATACATTTATTGCCATTGTCAGTGAACAAAATATAATAAAATGTCCATACCTGGCATAATGCATTGATCTGGACAGAAAAGACTGACTATTGACTCTAACTATTAATTCCAACCAAAGACTTAACCAATATTACAACATAATCCTCATAAACTACAACAATATGGAATTTTGTGGAATTTAGCAGCTCAAATTTAATGACGCTTATTTAGTACAGAAATCAGCATTTGTGTTTTCAGACTGCAGATATTACTCACGGCAAACTGCTTTATTTTCTTCTCAATGTGCACAGACTCTGAAAGCCTTTTGAATAGCTGAGTCTGTATTGGCAATGCTGTCTTTTGATTTGCTGATCCCTTCACAGGAACTGACCTTGAGGAGGAAGTCATTTTGTAGCATGCAACAAAATATTCCGATCTTTACATGAACACAAGAAAATGTACTGTATATACCATAGAATCGAACCCAAGGCTATGCATTCGTGTCCAAGGCTATCCTAGATAAAAAAGAGAGAAAATAGATTTGCTCTCATAAAAGGGCTTTTCGATTACAGTGAGCAGCAGTGATTGTGTGTTGGAGGAGAGGGTAAATCCAGACGTATTCAAAGGGGTCACAGGGGTCAAATTCCTCAGGAAGAGAATGTGGAGACCAAGGCAGGAACATGGGAACTCCAGCCCAAAGCACTCTGCACCAGCGCTAACTGTTGCTTAGAAACCAAACCACTCTTCACACTTTTTTTATCCTTCGTTCCGTTTTATATTCGCTGGTAACAAAACCTTCAATTTTCTTTATGATTTTCCGTTGAGACTCGCATGGGCTGAGCTCTTGAAGTTGAATTTACATGAAAAAGTAAGCCTCGGAACAATTGCATTCTGATTGTAAAAGATGTTGATGTCAGAAGATTGAGTAAGTGGGCCGGACATAAATAAACAATTTCTTTAGTTGGGCGTAAAGGTAAAATCATTTGCTAAGATATATTTAAATAAACATGTTTAGTGACTTGGCAATGCTTCTCTCAACACAATATTTAATTTCTTATTCTGGCCAGCAGGGAATTGCAATTCTCACAGTGGAAAAATAAAAACTCTTGCGAAAAATCAAGGTAATTTTACAGATTCATTTGAGAATCTTACATAGAGATTTATTTGCAGTGACGTATTGGACATACAATAATATAATACAAAATATACAAATACAACTGGGGGCATGGATTGTTAATTCACATTGCCAAAGTGTCCATGACCATGTACAAACTAAACAAACTAAATCAGTTTAGTCCTGAAGTCCTATTTTTAAATAAACACATTTTCACATCAGGCAAGCTTTTTCAAACAATTGGAAATATGAACAAAAACCTTCAATGTTGATTTGTGGCTTGTTCTTTAACAATAGACATCATTTTAGAACCTTTAATAGGGGTATAAGGTAACTTTTGTACTGTGTACACAACATATATTCAATGTTTTATGCAATGATGATGAATGATAAACATGAAACTAAATTCAGCACCTATCAATAAATTTGCCTCAATCCAAAGGCAGCGAGTGATGTTTGTATCAGTGTATTCTCCTGATTGAAGTGAATTCAGAGGGACTTGAGTGAAGAGGAGGAAAAGCGCAGCAGGCCTCAGAAACGTAGGTGTGAAAGCATCTGGGAGAAACAGGCAACGCTGACACACCAAAGTGGACGTCGGTTTCCTGAGAGAAGTTGATCTATGTGACCCTGCTCCTCCTCCATGTGTATGTTTAACAAACCAGCCCAGCGGCTTCAGAACGGCGCAGGCGGGACACAGCCGAGTGTTGTCCCTGTTGACTCACACAGAATGTTCAGGTGAGATACAGGGTTAAGTATGTGGGGAGGAAGAGAGGCAAGCGTTACCAAGTGCACTGGCAAACCTATAAAGGCAGAGGTATAGGGGGAATGGAAAACTGCTGTTCAGATATTCATTTAATGTATGTAGTCAAATTACTTTTGCATTGGCATTTTATTTGAAGAAAAGCCAGAGACATAACTACAAACCTCTCATAGTGACTGAAAATACTGTTTTGGTGAATCATCGTTGTCAATTCACTGAAAATCAAGTAACTGATTCAACTATCCAACAATACAATCCTTATCAACTGTTTGTCTTACAGGCAAACAGCACTAAGCACTTTTTCTGGTGAGGCTCTGCCACCCTTATCTCCACGGTAATGTTGCAATGTTCCACAGTACGGCTGGTCAACTTATCTGTCTTGCATTTACTCGATTACATTGTGTATATTGCAAAAGGAATACCTTGAAAAACATTATCATGCATTATCACTGTGAGGAGAGTCGCCTCCCCACAGATCTGTCTTGTAACGTCACCTGTTTGTATCCATGGATTTCAATGCCATACTAATTAACAGGTAGCTAACCCTCCACCAGACAAAAATACTCTCTGCACCTTTAATTTACAACTTGACTGATGCCTGATAAGTTACAGAGATGCTTTTCCAGATGATCAAAGGCAGTTTACAATTTGAACTATGATACTTTGATCATACTATGATACACATTTGGAGTGGAGTACACTAGGGCATGTGTGGCGCCTAACATGTCTCGATACGGCCCACTCACTGACACCCAGTGAGTGATCTGAGGGGGCCTACATTTTTAAACAGGCGTGGTGATGTGCCTTGCTCAAGGACAAGAGCATGCACCGGTCTGAGCTGGGATTAAACTTTCGACCTTCAGGTTTGTGAGTTAACGCTCTACCACTGAACCACTGCCACGAAAGACATTTATGGCTTTGAATGAAGATAAAAAATACGACCAAAAGTAGAGTGGACTTGCCAACTCAAGCAGGTGACAGACCTTCCACCAGAAAAGTAACATAGTGCACCTTTAACGATAGAAGGATCAATCTTGGCATCACCATAACATAATGTGCTCTTTTTGTGACCAATAAAAAAGTCTGGAAAGGCAAATAGATGTAAGTTGCAAGTCCCACTACTTCAAATCAGTCAACACTATTTTATCGTGTACCACCTACTGCACTTGTTCACACACCATTGTAATTTACCTGTTTGTCTTGGATTCACGCCAACTTGGCTTGTACATTACAGACTTCCATGCATACATTAGACTCAGTCATACTTTTCTATAGGAAGATATGCCGTTGCCAATAACATGAGTGCTGTACTTGTTTTAACAGCGCTTTGCTTACAATACACCAGAACAAGAAGTTACTGGCACTCCTAGATCAACTTGTACCTCTTCTGCTCTAACATGTTATTAAATCTCTATGTACTGCACAAGATCTGAGAGAATTAGATGGATCCACCATGTCATTTATGAAGACGCCAGTGCATTTTGCTTGTTGACTCTTGGAAGCGAGGGGCAAATGGAAATGTTCAGGTCGGTGCTCTTCATAATCAGTAAATGGCATGGCTCTAATTGCCAATTTATAGCCTACAGCAGGTGTAAGCTATTAACTTGTTCACCTCTGCTGAGACAAGAGGAGCGCAGTCAGGCTACTGACATTTGTGCTAAATGTGAACTATAAGCACCTCATCAGGCAAAGCTACTGTTTTTGCCTTGCTTTGCCATGAAGAGCTTTTCAAACAAGCATATGTAAAGAAAATGTAGTTACAAGAAAAAAGTTCAACTTACAAAGATATCTTCAAGGCGAAGAATGCACAGAAGCAGAATGTCTGTCAGTCTAGTTTATTTGTAGAGCAATTCATACACAAGGCCATTCAAAGTGGTTCACAACAGGAGAAAAATGCATTAAAATAACACAACAGTTAAAGACATGAAAGAGAAGAGGGCAAATAAAATAAAACCTAGATTTGGACATTGCCAGAGTAGCGGCCTGTCTCCATCCTCAGGAAGACTGTTCCAGATTTTAGCTGCATAAAACTGAAACCCAGATTCCCCATGTTTAGTCCTGACTGGGCACCAGCAGGAGGCCGGTCCCTGAGGTCCTCAGAGTCCGAGATGGTTCATATGGCACTAACATGTCCGAGATGTACTTTGGTGCTAGCACTAACATGTCCGAGATGTACTTTGGTGCTTAGGCCATGGAGAGACTTGTATACAAGCAGAGCTGCTTTGAAGTCTATTCTCTGAGCCACAGGGAGCCAGTGCAGAGACCTGAGCACAGGACTAATGTGATCGTACTTCCTGGTTCTGGTCAGGACCCGAGCAGCAGCGTTCTGGATGTACTGCAGCTGTTTTACAGCTCGTTTGGAGAGGCCAGTGAGCAGGCCGTTACAGTAGTCTAATCTACTAGAGACAAACGCATGGATAAGTCTCTCCAGGTCTGGTTTAGACACTATACTTTTGATTTTGGCAACGTTTTTTTTAGATAAGTCCATTGTTACCCCCAGATTTCTAACTTGATTTGTAGGTTTTAGAGCGAGACTCTGGAGGTGACTGTTAACACTTTTCTCTTTGTTTCTGTCGGCCAAAGACGATGATTTCAGTCTTGTCTGAGTTCAGCTGGAGAAAGTTGTTTTGCATCCACACACAGATCTGTTGGATGCAGTGACAGAGTGAATCCACTGGTCCATATTCACCTGCCGTCAGTGAAACATAGATCTGCATAATTGTGATAGGACACATTCTCGCTGCGTATCAACTGACCTAAGGGCAGCATGTAGAGGTTGAACAGAAGGGGTCCCAGGATTGACCCTTGGGGCACCCCACAGGTCAGGGACATCTGGTCTGAGACACAGTTACCAATTTCAAAAAAGTACTTCCTGTCTTCCAGATAAGACTTTAACCAATTTAGGGCAGTGCCAGTGATGCCCTCTAGTCTCTGTAAGAGGATCCCATGATCGAAAGTGTCAAAAACAGCACTCAGATCTAACAGAACAAAAGAAAACTCACTGCAGCACTCAAAGGAGACATATTAAGCTAGTTTTAATAACATTTTAACCTTGTCACAAAGCTTCCTCACAAAGCTTTCCTCATTATTTTCATTAGTCATCATTCGTTTACTCAAAGTTGTATTTTGAGTGATTCAGGCATGTTTGGGTAATTCTGTATTGTCCTGAAACTGAGGCTCGAGTGCTCAGGAAAGTCCTGTTTTCACCTACCTTCTATCCTCACCCACATCCCTGTACTTAGTTGAGATTAAATGAAAAATGAAGACTCCAAGTGATACATGTAGTGTTCAAAAAATGTCATGCCACTTTTCAAAAATAAAAACCTGTAAAGGAAATTCTGCTGTTGGCTGCGACGAAATGTCACTGACAGTTCTGTTCCATTTTGAAGCTGTTTTAGATAAATATTGTGGTTTACAGTGAACAAAAACTAAAAAATATGTTCTGCTTATGTTGTAGTTCAATGATAAGTAGTTAAAAAAGCATAATATGTTTAAGCATAAGACAAGAGGTAAAGAGGTCACTTTATTAATTAACTGTTCTAAGTCAATGTTTATTTTTATTTGTCAACTATTTTGTTGTGTTTAGGGGGTTTTATATGGACCACAGCAAAAAGGAGAAGGCATGTAGAATGTTATCTACATTAAATTTGCACTTTTAGTGTGCATAGTTACAGTGTGCTGCATTATCAGCTTATAGAGATATTTTTGGGCGCTCTTCAAGCGTCACATCATGCCTTTCACCCTTTTAGTCGGCTTATCGCTGCGCAAGAATATCTTTAGTCGACTCAAGCCCTAGAAAAGTGGTATAGTGTTGCCCGGTGGTCAAGTGGTTAAGGCACAGCACACATATGCCAGTCTCCAAATGCAGACAGCTGCGTTCGATTCCCGACTCCGACATTTACTGCATGTCGTCCCTTCTCTCTCATCCCCCATTTCACTCCCATCTGTCCTGTCCAATAAAGCCTACAGGCCAAAAATCCTTTAAAAAAAACAAAAGTGGTGGAGTCGAGTGTAGAGTGCTATAAAGACTGTGGGTTCAACATTTGGTCACAATCTGGCTTCATACCGCCACCTAAAAACGTGGATGTACAATATGTCTAGGAGAACTGGTGAATGCAAAATTCTATGAACAAATAAACGCAAGAGAGAATATTACAGTGTAAGGCCTGCAACGAGCAGAATTAAGTTCAACCACTAAACTACTGTGTCCATTGTGAAGACGAACTTGGAGATGTATTAATTGTTGGTAAGTATGAATATATGTCTTGTGTCACTGTGATCCAATAGTTTGCTTTAACTTTAACATTAAACAGCAATGTAACTAAATCAATATATAGTATAATGACAGCACTGAGATTACTTTTAAATGACCAATAACTAACCATAAAGAACATTTTGGCCAACGGAAATAATAGTTTTTTTGTGGTTAGCTCATAAGGTTTAATCATTTGTTTATTTTATTTTATTCAACCCTAACCCTTAACATTTATTTCACCAGGCAAAACATTAATGTCTTATTTACAACGTACATTGCGACGACACTGCAGTAAGGGCCTGTTCACCTGAGAAAAGAGGGCCGTTTGTGGTCGCAGAATGATAGATCACTTCTACTTTTACAAGCATGACGATAAATGATGTCACCAACAGTGTAAGGACAGACATTTCAGCAATGACACGTTTAGCTGAGGTAGTGAAGGAAGATGTGATGATGGAAAGGTAATGAACTGTCTAGTCAGATTCTCAAATATTTGTATTCTGTAACCTGGTCTGGGGTGGTTCCAAAGGCTGTTGTTAGATATAGTTTATGAGTTTTGTCCTGTTGCAACAATGAATAAGCTCGCCTTTGTTTTCTTAGAGTTTAGTGTATGTCCAACAGTAATAATAGGGTTGGTTAGAATCTTTATGTTATGATGTATGATATGCAGTTTGTGGTGGGCAGATATTGTCATTATTTTTATTTGTATTCTTATTCTTATTCTTATTATTATCATTATTATTATTATTATTATTATTATTATTATTATTATTATTATTATTATTAATATTATTATTATTATCATTATTATTAATATTATTATTATTATTATTATTATTATTATTATTATCATTATTATTATTATTATTATTATTATTATTATTATTATCATTATCATTATCATTATCATTATCATTATCATTATTATTATTATTATTATTATTATTATTATTATTATTATTATTATCATCATCATATCAAAAGGATTATATAGTGAATGTTGTTTTGACAGTATGGAAAATATAAATTATGTCTTTTTTTTCTTGTTTTTTTAAAGAACTGATTAAAACTGAAAATGCAAAAAACTTTTCTGGGTAATTTAATCTTTTTGAAACTAATTCTGAAACTTGTTCTCAACTAATACATTTAAAGACATGCCAGGACATTTTATTTTTGGACTGACATAATATCATTAGACTATCGTTATTGGGATGCTCAAAAAAAAAGAAAAGAATGGAGATATTAATTTCTGTCAATATTGTCGAACACTATGTTTTACCATGAAAGTGTGTCACAGTTGGTTCTCAGCTTCAGGCCATGCAAGTGAATTTGTGGACAGCTGAGACGACTCAAAAAAAGGGAAATTCCAACTAATGCAACAGTCAGTCACACCTGCTCACCTGTTTCAATCCACACTCTCAACCAAGCATTTTTATGTTTACAGAAAGCTCATGTTTTATGTTGGATTCAAACATTATACATAAGTGACCCACTCATTTCACTCGGGCTGTGTCTGTTGAAGTGCCATATCAGAGCAAACCTGTGTTCAGAGTGAGAAGTTCTGGACTGGTGACATCAGCAGTGTCTATGTTGGAAATTGTGAGAGGAACCAAAAACTACACTGAAAATATGGAAGAAGATGACTGAAAGTACTAGCCAGAAAAGTCCAGAGTTATGTCTTGTCTTGTCTGGTCACCAGTTTCATCTCGGCGTGTTGAGACGAGCATGATTGACAGGTGCATCAGCCAATCAGGGACATGCACGGTCCATCTGTGTTAAAAAAGAAAGGGGAAAAGAAAGGAATTAAATACCACAATGGGCTGAAACCATTGCGAGTTTGCGAATCAAATCAGAAGTTTGGTTTTGTTCTTGATGATAAGAGCTCATTTGTTTCACATGCATGACTGAAATCAGACTGAACGGTTTGAGTTTGGCTCGAGGTGCGACGGAGGGAGTGGCGGCCAGACACGCACTTCGTAATTATTGAAGAAGTGCATTCTGCACAAGGAAAGTGCAAGGAAAGTGCCAAGGATGAAAGGGAAGCAGTGACTGAGCAGTTTTTAGTTCATAATACATGTGTGAAACTGTCTAAACTGTAGTACTATATTTATGTATTATTTCTGTTAATGTTACCACTTACAGTTTTTTAGTTTTCATTATTTCTATTTGAATGATTAAAACAAAAAACTATGAGCTGTTAATCACATGCAGTTTCTCTCCATTTTTATGTTCAAGGCCTTTGTGAAAACACTCGACGACACTCCTCAAACCCAAATGTCACGCAGGCTCGTGAAGCATCTCTTGGTCTGTTCCTAAAAATGGAGGAACATCCCATTGACTTTTCTCTAGTGTTGTTCCCATCAAAGCGGTGAGGGTTCAACTACTGCACCATAATGTGCTCGCGGTTCAGTGGCGACAAGAACACTCCAGAAGAGGAACATTTCAAACAACCTCAGAGCACGAGCAAAGCTAAAAGTTGTTCATTTGTCGATGTTTTGGTGTCCCACAAAGAGAACTCAAAACCTTTATCAATCCGTACAATTTTAGCCGTCATATTAATCTTGCTGTGATCACACTTAAGGGTCAGCACTGCGAGAGAAAAATCTGTCATGCTACACAATGATTGACACTTCAACAATTGCTGCAACTATAGGCAACAGTCTGTATCAAATGTATGTGAGTGACAAAAACACCATGCTAATATGGTTCTATAATTACAGATCCAAATGAAATCCAATATGCCTGCTTAAACTCATCTGTCAGTCAGTGTCGCTATGGCAACGAGAAGGGGCTGTGAGTAGACACTTCCCAGCTTCACATCTCACCCACAAGACTCAAATCACCAGTGCTCACGCAAGTCCTGAATCCTTATCTGGCATTGTACTAAGCAGTCCAAGGATGAATAGTACAATACAATAAGTACAAACGGGCATACCTTTCAAGCATTTTCAAAAATGATTTTATGTTCAAGTCATCTTTATGGAACTCAACAGTCTCACTGTGGTTCCAGAAGTTAATTTCTCATTCATTTTTGCCACATGAATTTAAAAAATTCAGATATTAAGGAGGCACGACAGAGGCTGAGCAGCTATGTGGTGCCTAATGTCCATGACGCAATTGTTTTCCGAGCAAAAACGCATGAAAAAAATAATATAATAAAATAAAATTGGAGTTCTTCTGCTCATTACTTACCACATAGCTGATTAGCCCAGAGAACGCTTTTAAACGTTTGATATTATTTTCTTTTGGAATCTAAATGAATGGATGATGTACTTCCAGAGCTAAGCGATGGGAGGTCACTGCTGAGCTCCATTTAGGCAATGTTTAAAGAGGACATTTTATGAACTTTTAGTGGTGGTGTATTTAGATGTATTCATACATGTTTGACTAATCATGTATTGTCCTGCAACTGGGACTTGAGGGCTCAGAAAACGGCTATTTTCACCTACCCCCTATGTTGTGTGGCAATTTTTTCATCTTTTTTTTTTCTTTCCCTTTTTCTCAATTGTTTTAAATATAAACACTTAACACACAAATAGTAAGTAAATAAGACATAAGCATCCGATGATTACGGCAGAGAGGATTGGAGATTGTATTTGTATTTGCACTTTATTTGTTTCATTGTACTGTATTTTAGATTGTGAGGTCTGGAGATAAGCACTTATACTTGTATTGCACTTTATACTTGTTGTAATGTATTTTTGTGGGACTGCAGATGGAAATTAGCTTGAAGCTAAATCTGGTGCAGACATATTTTTAATGAAACTGCACATTGTCCTAATAAACTAAACTGAAACTGAATTAATTCTGCAGTAAATCAATAGTCTTATTTTCATTACTAAGCCATTTTAGTTCAATTTTCTCATTTTATACTGAACAAAATATAAAACTATGATCCAGGCATGGTATAGTTAATTGTTAAGTACTATGAAATAAACATACTATGTCTCCTTTAAATCTTTACCATGACATCCATTAATCCAGGCTTGAACAAAAAGTGGAAAACAAAACAGCATCTTAGCTCAATGTTGCATCCTAGATGCCTTTGTTTGGGGTAAACAACAACATGCTATGCAGTGTTTTCCAGTGAGAGGTGCTTTGTGCCGGGACAGCAGCCTTCAGTCCCCTCTACAGAGCTAAAGCACAGGGGCCGTCCCAGAGGGCAGGGGAAGCACACACATATGCATACATACGCTGCATGTGACGGACTGTTTTGTTTTCGCACGTTGGCCTAGACTATTTCCCGGCCAGCACTAAAGCCTCAAAACTGGGTAAAAATACAGCAGATGTAACTATGTGATACGGTGCGCAGGAGGTGAGCAGTCAGTATTTTACATGTTTTTATGTGTTTTATGTGCAGGCTTCCTGTCAGTGACAAGTCGTTGAGACCACTGTCATCTCGGAAGTGAAACAAAAAAGGCGACATCAACCTCAGGGCATATATTACATTTTCAGGAAAATCATGGCATACAATTCTCAATTTCTTTCAATGACAAACTGACAAAAATAAGTTCTCTATGAGTGGGCATTTCTTCACAACTATTTACGTCTTTGGTGAAACATGCTTCCCTTTCAATTTCCGATTTGTGTCATTCCACAAAAACACACTCTAAAGATTATGGTGAGTGTCTGCTTAAAATTCAGTCCTGTAGATAATTGAAAGTGTTTATGATTTACCAGAAATATCCCAAACTTTCCCACGGAGAATCCCTCATAATGACCTTTACGCCTCAGCATCAACTCTCAAAAGTACCTCCAGTTTCTATATATCTACTGCGCTACACTCTATATCTGATTTCTCTGAATAAAATATGGTTGTGCGGCAAATCCAATATTCTGAACATTCATACTCAGTCCTTTACCCATCAGACGGGGAAAGAAATGTACAATCATCTCTGGGATGCAAATTTTGACAATAATTTGAGTATTTCAGAAACACAAGACTCTCTTTTAATTTGACTAAGAACAGAAAACAGTATATTAAAAAAACAAGCGCACTTTCAAATGAAGTATTTCTCATAAACAGGCCTTTATTCTTCCGTCAGATTCTTGAATGTCAACGTGACCACTAATGCAGCTGGCACTAAAACAATTAAAGCATTTAACAGAAATTTGTCATTTATGAAACCACCAAATTTGTGTTAGCAGCTTGCCTGGACGGCTGCCTTCACATCCACACAGGCTATTTCTCTCTCCCACAGAGTCAATCTATTCTCCCATTTGTTTGGACCGGAGTCAAGCTCAGACACTGACACACTGCCACCGCCGAGGAAGACAACAGGCTCACAGCTAAAAGATTGTTAATCAAGATTATATCATCTTTAGTATCTATGGACTATTTACGTTCAATACAACCAAGTCCAAAGAGGACTCCCTGACAGAACTATTGGCTAAAGCAGAATTATCCATCTTATTTCATTCATTATAGGCCATAAAGGATAATTATGCCTAATCGTACAGGTTGAAATTTAATTATACTGCAGATGGTTGTATGTATCTATGTTTGATCAGAAGCATGTAAGAACGGTTTGTGTTTCCTATTTAGGAGAAGGAAGATTTCAGTTTTGTGTAATTTACAGACTTTAAGAAAGCGTTAAAAGTTGGAAAATGTATGACCTCATTGAAAGTTGCTGGTATCTGAAACCTTTTGCACTTGTTTTTTAGTTACTGTTAGATAAAGTTTTGTATGGTATTGATGTCAATATTGTGTCCTTTTTATTCAGTCTCTATCAAGAGCCGATTTCAGTCCTTTTGGTACAAATACACAGTGTTACAGCACTAATGTCCCGCTAAGTAGCACAGTGCGCTCGCTGTAAAGAAAAGGCAGAAAAATGAGTGAGGAAGACAGAGAGGTGTGAGGTGGCCATCACATCGCCCACACACGTTTCATCCACTTATCCATCACTCCATTACCTCCATGTAAATGACAGCTCTCAATGTCCCGCTGGGGGCAGAAAAAAGCTCTATTAACACGCAGCACAGAGAGAGTTGAGCTGCGCTTTGGGCCCACGCACGCTGCTCCTCCTTCACCTTCTCACTCCCACCAACACCAGACGCACCGCTGGCTCAGCCGCAGAGTGGCCGGCCATCCACCGTGGTCAGTTTGCTCCTACAAAGCACAAAACAACATGAAATCACTTGAGCAGAGCTGATTGTCAAAGCAGCATGTGGGCGGGAGAAGTGGGCAGTGCGCCTCCCAGGTAAATGAGAACGACAAACCTGCCTGTGCTTTCGGACTCATCAGCCTCCCCACCTGAATTATATCCTGGGAGCAGTGATATAACCACAGTTATACATACTTAAGCTGTGTGCAACTGTGACTATTTTGTGATGAAATACTCCAAAAACATTTTTCTCAACACATATTTTTTTAGAAAAGATTTACTCAGGTTGAATACTTTTTTATTCTTAGAACTAGGGCTATAATTTTTGAAAAGTATGACAAATAGATTTGCAATTCATGTATAAAAAAGAATTACTTTGGTCTGAGCGCACACTGTAAACTCCAGGGACATCAATAGACCGAGAAAAGACTGGACTGATAAACTAATCCCGCGTATGAACATGATTCTAGAGGTTCAAAAACAAAATGGCTAGCAGTTTATTTTTTCAATAATAGGATATTTTATTGTTTACAGTAGACATTATATTACTTAAATAATTGCCGTCTTAGCTATTTGATCATTTCACTCATGTAAATTGCGATTTTGTTTGGATTGTGGTAAATGTTGTGCATCCTTGGACTGTTTTATACTTTGTGCTGGCAACTCAGACAAGAACACACTGCAATAGCTCCTTAATAATTTCAATCATGTGTCCTTGTTGTATAGAACATCTTCACTTAAATGTTCACAGCCATCATAGCATTTTATCGTACTTTCAAATTTCCTCTTCTGGAGAAGCCAGAGCAATCATATTAGTCCTATTTTATAGTTATCTACAGATATCTACCCGAAGCTGAAAATGATTTTAGAGGGGCAAATGGTCTCATTTTAAAAGTACGACCAATTTGTGTCAAGATATAGGCAAACTAACGTACTCATTCCCTTCTTGTTTGTCGACATTAGAAAGTATGTGTCGGCTTCCCTCCGATAACCTTTCCGAGCTGTTGGAACATGGGATAATATTTGGAGGGGAAATGACGACGGCAAAATGATGGCGAGTATACATACCCCTGTGCAGCCGCTGAGAGGCGTTTGGGCTGCTGCCCTCCAAAACCACGTTTGGAATTTCTGATTACAACGTCAACACACGTGCATATGTGTTTCCCTGTTCTCCCCACGTCCAGAGTTCACGCACCTTTTCTGTTACACAAGCAGTCAACAAATACTCAATATGTGCTGAAACTATTCTGAATATGACATTCTGTCTTGTCATATTCAGTGAACGTTTATCAAGTTTCATACAAACATCAAGTGACTTACGTACGATAACTCATTTTGAAATGCACACACGACACAGTTTTCCCATTGTAGGATAATTCCAGTCAACCTTTTTTCTGAATGTACAATTTTGATTAAACACATGTACTGCCACTAATATATAGCTCAATAAAACCTTTCAGTTATTATTTAGCATCTTAACAATAACATTAAATCAAATATCTGTAACAATGAATCAAGTATTTGGTGTATCATGCACTGAATGAAAATCAAAACTCAAATCAAAACTGCGTGAATCGCGATCACATCTTGATGCTCCAGGTGGCGGCTCATGATTGGTTATATGAATCATGTGACTGCTAATGGGGTGGCTGTAGTGAACAGATCCACTGACCCACTGGTTGGAGGTTCAGTTCCATTTCCCACCACTGCATACTGTTGTTGTGTCCTTGGGCAAGACCTCCAGTCTCTGCGTACCCTGATGTATGAACGTGTGTGTCTGTGTGAATGAGTGAATGATAGAAGTGCTGTCACAAAACAAAAATACCTTAACTTCATTTTGATACTTAGCAATATACACAATACTCCATAGCAGTCTCTAAAACACAATGATAGACATAATTGGATTTTTTTTTTTTAAATGTCTTTATGTGAAAACCATGTGGTCTTACCCTAGCTCTGATAAAGCTCAAGATTATTCTAAAACTGTTCAGATCCAAATTTGTCCTGTTAATGTGATTTTTCTTCAGTATCGATACTTTGGCCCGTAGGCTTCACTAGCCAGGACAAGCCAGCGTGAAAAGGGGATGAAAGAGAGGGGACGACATGCAGTAAATTGTCAGAGTCGGGATTTCAAACTCATGACACTGAGGCCAACATGTAGCTCGGCATGTGTGCTGACGCCTTAACCGCTCCACCACCGGGCAGCACAATACTTTCTCAAATGAGTATCTAGTTTCAAGAATAGTTTTTGTAGTGATTAGTATGTAATTTTCTATACTTCTTTCTAATTACGACGATCCTAGTGCCCAGCAGAAACTGAAAGTGTTTTAAGTCAGAGGGTGACAGAAAAGTGATGGTTTGAACAGAAATAGAAGTGAGGGGTATGGTTTATTCATTTGTGAAACGGCTTTCTGTGAGTTTTTTATTTATTTATTGTGCCAGTCCCAAGCCATGATAACAAAGTGTTGCTTCCAGGGCAACAGGCACATTTGCCAAACCCAAGCTTTCCTTCCAAGCTTTCCAAAGTAAAATGCCGGCCATCACTTAAAAAAAGGAAAATAAAAGACAATTAACACTTTAATTTGATGGGTTTTATATGTCTTATATAGCACAAAAGATCAGTGGGAAGTCAGTCTGAGCATAAATGTTTGATATCTATTTTTTTGCACATTGTGTTAAAGCAACGGATCATATGAAGGTTGTTCTCTTTTGTACTGGCAACAACAGTCGATCGTTGTCCTTGAAAGCTTTTGTCCCTCTTGCTCCTCTTGTCCACAAATGAAATCTACGATATTCTGATTTAAATATTGACCTACAATTTCAAGGGAAACGAAAGAGAGACTGATAAATAAAATTAGGAAAATGCAACAAGGCATTGGGTGTGTGCGTGCACGCGTGTCTGTGTGTAGTGAATGAACACACAGAGTCAGGGGGAGGAGGAGGAGGGACACTGGTTAAGACTGCCTTCATGGATCACTCTCACTATCATAAGGACGCAAGCAAGTTTACTGAGAACAGGAGCGCAAGACGACGGCAGAGAGGTGCGAAGAACTGCTTTTGAATGTTCACAGAGGAGGAGGAAAGAAATAATTAAGTTTTGAGAGAGAGAGAGAGGAAGAGAGGGAGAGGGAGAGAGGAGGGAGGGAGAAAGGGAAGGAAGGGTGAAAGACAAGAGTGAAGGGGACAGACAGACAGATGGAGGGGAAGCGAGCAGCGCACGGAGAGAGGAGGAGAGACAAAGCGTGTTGACTGAGGAAGTGTGCATGCCATGTGGCCCATGTGCTCAGGTAAGACCCCCGAACGGCTCGTGCTGTAACGTCTTTCAAACTTTTCTTGCTTTTCAGGTCGTTTCCATGCCAAATGTTAATGTCCATAACTTTTCTACGTTGTCATTTTGATGTCCTTTTGAGGTGCTTGACATATTTTGGAAAAGAAATGTTGCATTGCTGTCATATGAGGTGCTAAATGCAGTTTTTGAATCCCTGTCTTGTGCACGTGCTCCTGAATGTCTGTTCCTCTGCCGTGATCGTTTACTGTATATTATCCGTACATTCTCCAGACTTGAGTAATGTGATTTACTTCTGCACTTCAAGATCTTTGTCCCTACTTCTTTACTTTTCCCCCCTTTCTTCTTCTTCTTCTTCCTCTTCTTCTTTTTTTTTTTTTTTTTTTTTTAAACATTTTCTTTGTTTTATTATTTCTCTTGCCTCACACACAATTAAGTGCAGTGTCAAAACCAACTCTTGCCTCCAACCAGTTGAAACTTCCCACCGGCAGGAGAGAAATGTCTGGAATGCGATTATCACATATTTGTGTTTATTTTATCGCGGCGGCTTCGCTCACAAAAGCAAAGAGGAAACCGGATCATGATGGAGCGAGGAGGGAGCGAGGGTGGGAGAGAGGGTGGGAGAGAGGGTGGGAGAGAGGGGAAGAGAGAGGGAGCTATTTGGCAGTATGCACGTGAGTGTGTGGGTGGCTGTGTGGGTGTCAGGGTGAGTGGGTGCAGAGCTCTTTGAGTGAGAGCACATGTGACTCCGAGTGCATTCGTGTGGGCGTCTGATTGTGCGCAAGTGTTGTGTGTGTGTGTGTGTGTGTGTGTGCGTGTGTTTGCGTGTGTGTGTGTGTGTGTGTGTGTTTGTGCGTGTGTAGGGAAGGTGAAAAGTATGTGTGCGCAAAGGTAAGGTTATTGTTGCTGCTGGATTCCCATTGAGCGCCTCTGCAGCATAAGAAAAACGAGAGAAATTCACACGTTTTTGTTATTAATTTTTCAATAGGAACAAATGAAATCTCACCTTGTTCCGGTCTATACTGGCATTTGGGCAGCTGGGCCACTTGAAAAGACCTAATGGACAAAAGTACAAATTATTATCCAAAATATTGTGAAAAAAGACAGGTGTTTCAATTATTACAATTCTATCCTATTTCGCTGCTCTAGATGATCTCTTTATTAGCACGCTTTGATTTGCAATTTGGTTTCACACCACTAAGAGCGAGGTCAACACTCGCCTTTTATCCAGGCTTGGGAGTGGCACAAAGACTACACTTGTAACAACTTTGCCCGCAAACAACGTGGCCATTCCTGAGGGTTAAAAAAATGTGGCGGTTTGCGTAAGGGAGAGCATCCAGGATAAACTGTACAAATCTATGTCAATGCTCGTTACAGTTTTCTCTGCTGCCCCCATAACAAAAAGAAAACAAAGAAGCGAATTTAACATATTTACCAGATGTTATAACGCCTGTATCAACATGTGCCACCTCTAATGTCATAAGTAGACAAGACAGGCCAGCCCTAAAAAAAAAAATCATCGCCATAGTTATGCTTTAGGATGAGAAGCGCTCTCCTTTCTCCCCATTCACGAACACACACACACACACACACACACACAGACACGCACACAGTTGAGGCGCCTGTCAAACCCAGCGCATTCCTGAGCGCTCCGACACACAGCGGCTCAATGGTGGGATGAATGCGAGGGAAATTCATCTGAAACGTGAGGACAAAAGCCAGGGGGACATTTAAGAGGGTTTAACTTGGCAGGACCCTGGGAATGAGAGGCAGAGTGGAGGAGCAGGGGAAAAAGGCACATACGTAAACACATATGGAGGGCTGTGCATGGACTGTGCAAAGATCCGCGGCATGTACACACGGATACACTCGCACACTTCCAGCTGCGGCTGCAACAGGCTGTTAGAGACTGGAACAGAGGGGAATTCCCAGGGAGGAGACAGTGAAAACACACACATACGTACACCTCTATAGCCCTATGCGCACACAATAGACCATATGCATTATTAAGGGTGTTTAAACCCAATTTGAGTCAAATGAACATTGTTTCTGATACAGTGTCTGAAAGATAAACGCAAGCTTGAAAAAAAATGTAAGCCGCTGCTCCATACACACGCAATGGCAACGGAGACTATGTGGTTTCTCAATCATACTGTGTTTCTGCACTTTATCAATGAAACTAGTTTGCGGATGTGATCTCAAGTACGGTTAACATAAACGCAAAATAGCCTGCGTTTGGTTTTTTTGGGTTTTTATTGTCATTCAAAGTTTGAAATGAATGCATGTGTGGCTGTTCAAATGAGCGTCAGCGTTAAGTGCTTGAAAAACTTGAGACTTTGGTTATGCAGAACTTGAAATTGTGGATATTGCAGTGTGTGACTTTGTGATAAAGGAATTAAGCGGTAACGGTCTGGTTGGGCTTAAAATCATTTTCAAATTCATAGTAGTTTGAGTGCTATTTGTAATACCAAACCTGACGCAGGATAGACTTGTAAAATTGTAACTTAAATTGCATATTGATCTGAACGCTGGAGACAATGCTAAGACTCCAAACCAAGGACAATCCCGAAACAATGCATTATCTAACAGTGCTGCGTAAAAAAGCATGCCCCCCAGCAAACAGTTTTATCTGCTCACTTCAAAGCCGCACCGGTCCGATAGGCTGCGGTTTCGTCAGATGTTTGTATTGTGGTCAAAAGCTTATGGAGCGGGAAGGACTGCAGTTCACCGTCCGGGTCACCAACTCTCTGATGTCCAGTCTCCGCAGCGCCATCAGAACAAGGAGGAAACAGTCAATAGACCTGTGATGTAATCAATAAGGACACAAAATTGAAAGCGAAAAGAGAATGGCAGGTGCAAGGGAAGTTAGGCATCATGTTAAGTTTTAATGTGTTACTAAGAGAGCAAAGTTGGTGCTTAACTTCAACTTAATAACTATTTAAAGTAAAAAATACTAACACTGTTTGCACGGTTATTTCAATTTTCTAAGGCAAAATGTTAAAACGCTATTGTCATTTCTGAGTAATGGTGCTCAAAAAGCAAACATAAATTCTAGTTAGACGTTATGGGAAGTGAACATTGTAGAAATACCCATCCCAGATACCAGAAACAGCGCTCATCATAACCGTACTTCTAAACCCGATAAATGAAAGAGTGGGCACTGTAATTTATTCAGGGAATTTCACAATATGAGCCTGAAGACAGAGTGCTGGTAATGTTGTCAGTGTGTGGTTTTGATAGACCTATCTGTGCTTAAATAAAACAGAGAAAATGCAAGTTGATTTCCCAGATCACTCTCGCTCTCAAAGTGAAAGTGATGAGGCAGTCTGCAAAAGAAGAAAGGAGAAGTCAGGGGGAGGTTGAGCAGGTGAGCAATAGCATGACATCTAACACATTTGAAGGGAATTTATACAAATGGACATGCTGAACAGGTACCGTCCCACAGCTGCCGTAGTCACACAAACACACAAGTCATAAAGGCAGTGTTTGGACAGAAATGATTAGAGAGGTTTTCGGAGTTGACGGGCGTTTTGCAGTTTTTAGTGTTTGGTTTGTTCATATGTTTCCCTATTATCAGAAATGTCATTAGCCATGAATCATTGTCAGATCATTTATCAAACTGAGAGGCGTCGAGATTAATGGCAATTTCTGACATTTCCCATGGTTTTAAAAGCTATTTGAGAGTTATTCAGAAAAGGAAGGACAAAAAAAAAAAAAAAAAAAAAAGGACTACATTTGCATTGACAATCTGTAGAGAAGGCGGTTTACGAAAAGTGTCATTGTCTTTAAGTCTTTAGAATGAAAACGAGTGCAATTACTATATCAATCAGCAGTGACAAAGTAGAAATCACAGCAAATTCTTTGCTTTCCGTCATGGCACTGGCTTTACGAAACCTTAACCTGCTGCACCGCAACCGCGTGACAACAGAAAAGTGTCACTTAAGCTGCATTTAGTAAATATACTAGTGATCTGAATATACAACTTTTAATATTAGAGCAATTATTATATAAATAACTCAAATTAAAATATATGTCTTTTTTACCATGGAAGAAACGCAAATATTCTGCACAATTTTATTTTGTGATGGTCAAAATCTGAACCACCTTTATTGTTGATTGGCCTGTTTAGAGCAGTTTTGGGCGTTCTGTGTCACTTGTTGCATGCATTAGTTTTCTTCTCCTCAGTATTCACCTCAGAGCTGTGTGTCACCTCTTTAGTGACTGTACTCAGTGGCCCAGGGTGCACCGCGGGGACGGTCCCTTGGCGAGAAGGGGGCGTGGAGAATTGATGTTTTCTGTGGGACTTGTATCTGAAGTCAGTCGACGAGAGCAGCGAGCGGAGAAAGTGGCATTTACGAGCGCTCCGTAGAGAAAGCCCCGCTGGTGTTAATGAGACGAGATGTTCCTCTTGCCTTCCTCCGCGCGCGTTACGCACACACTTCGCCTTTGGGCGCTTCGAGGCTGAGCTCGTGTGTGTTTTGTTCCGGTGTGTTGTGTTGGACAGATGCACCAGCGCTGCGCTCATGGACTGTCGAAGCAAGCTTTATTTACTCTGCCGACTCGGCTTCAGGTAAGGGAAGGAGCACATGCGGATTCAGAGGCGTTTCATCACACTTTGGGTAAATGCAAGAAAAACAATATTTTCAATAGCGTCGGGTATTCCATTGTTAATCTGTAGAGTTACATAGCCTAATTTAAAAATGAAATGTCAACTTTTGGAAACAGTTAGCCTATTTTATTATTAAGATTTATTAATCTGTTAATAAGAGTCTTAGTTTAGTACAGGTCTACAACTAAACTTCTGAAACCAGAAGAATTCAATCTGTTCGTTCGTGGAGAACAAACAGATTGATAATGATACATTTTGACAAATTTAAACACCTCACAAACATCCTAAAAAAAATAAAATAATCAGGTTTCAAAGAACAGAATGTGCTTGAACTGTAGGCTAAAGTGGGCACCGTCCGTGGACACTGTGGACAGGTCTATTCACTCCACAAACTGTTTTTCGGAGCGATTGAAGTTGTGCGTTGTTTATGAGCGCGTCCTGCGGCACCGCGCGCGCTCCTGTGCCATAGCAACAGTGTGTGGTCTCGGCTCACATCTCTGGCTTTGGCTTTGGCCATTGTGCGCGACGTGCGCGTGCCTGCGTGCGTGCGCGCGGGTGGGAGCACAGAAAGCGCGAGAGAAGGAGCGATGCAGAGATGTGGTATGTGAGCGGAGCTGGAGGAAATTCTTGTGTTTTGGAATGCGTTTACCCCGGGGGAGACCCCGTGACTCCGGGACAGACAAGAGACTGAGATACACAGTTTGTGAGGGACTGACCCACGGACAGCGCACTCGAAGAACTACCACATCATACTAAAACACAGCTCTTTTCATGTGATAATAACAATCAACCAAAGAATGCACGGTTTTATTATTCATTATTTTATTTTCACCACATTTGTTCTCAGGAGACTGTTTCAAAGTCATCCAACAGGGGGCACTTGCGACACGTGTTGAACATTTAAAGCTCACTATTTAAACCCATTGGAAAACGTAGACACGGGGCTCAGGGCGATTTAAAGTTTAAATGCTACGTTTTCGTGTTTTAAAAAAGGCTTTATTGACAGGAAAGTAGTGTGGAATGGGGGATGAGAGAGAGAAGGGAGGACATGCAGTAAATGTCGGAGTCGGGAATCGAACACACGACGTTGCAGCCAGCTGTACTTGGAGCCAGGCATACGTGTGCTGGACTACATTAAAAACAAAAACAAAAAACAATTTTTAGATTAAAAATGTGCATTAATTACCAAGAAAAAATGTAGCGTCAATATTTGTACTGACATTTCCATCATCACAAGTAGCTTAAATTATAATGAGTGATTGTTACGTTAATTGCTGAACACTTAATTTCTAAAAAGTGCAGTTTATTGTGAGAATTTAATAAAAAATATTTAATTGTAAGTGCTGTTAAGTACATAATCCACTGATGAATAAGAGAAGATGGTTTTAATGGAAAAATACTGGCCTACATTCTCCTGGATTGTCTGGTTCATGTTTTTTGTGTTGCAAGGACACGACTTGAATACTCTGTTCATGCAGTGTGTCACAGACTCATACACTGGAAGCAGAAGTGTGATCTTGGATTTGTATTCTTTATGGACAGACTGGGGTTAGGATCCCGCTTGGTATTGGACTCAGCAGGGTGTTTCTGGAACAGCACAAGGATGACAGGGAGAGGGACTGCTAAACGCTCGCCCACACACAAATGTGAAATATTCTAATGAGCAATCTGGCCCTTCTGAATATTATGATTTTTTTTTCTCAGCACAGACATGGTACAATGTGTGACATTGTGCGCACCAAAAGCAACGCTGAAAATGTCTCTAAGTGCTGTTCAATAAATTATCTGTCAGATTTGAGTGACGCGCGCCTTTGCTACCTGCTTTTCACAGGTGAGAATCGGAGAGGACATAAACAAGGACGCTGTCACTCAAGAGCTCTCCACATGGTAAGAAACTGATTTTACACAATATTATTGAGCCCTTTGGCCAAAGATTAAGTTGTTTTTGCCAAGTTAAGGAAGGTGTTCTTGTATTTTTATTTTTTATGTTTTCCAATTATAATCCAGTAGCCTACATATTTTCAGTTGCTGGTTTATTAGATATAGCTCCTCTATGTCCAGAAATAACTTGAACCTATCGAACTGACCTGTGTTATAAGGCGTGTACTGGCAGTAGTCACTCTGTACGTGTACATAAAACATTTTAATATCAGATAATATCAGTGCACATAGCTCCTCGCACGGGACGGCCCACACACACACCCACGTGTTTCCCCTTTGCCTGTGCTCTCTTCAGATGTAAGGCACATGACATCATTAAAGAGGTGCTCTGAACGGGCCCGGGTAGAGCAGGAGCGTGTGGGTAGGCTGTGTTTGTGAGTGGGTGAGGGGAATGGAAGTCAGAGCTCCAGTGCTGCTCGTGTGTGCGGTGTGTGTGCCCAGCCTCGAGGCTCTGGTGCTGGGCCGCGGTGCCTCCCACGCCGGGGTACAGCGGGGCGGAGAGTGGGAGGGAAAGGCTGTGAGTCAACGCAGCGCCCCCAGACAACAGACCACCAAAGGAAGAGCCACGCCATTCCGCTTGCATTCGAACAAACTTTATTATTATTATGGGAAGACGCAGCTGAAAAATGCTGAAATGGCATTAGGAGGAAACAGAAAAGTTTGTGGGTTAAAAACATGCTCCCCGCAGTGACTCCCACGCTGAGAAAATTCTTAAAATAACTTGCTATTTTATTTTATGTTAATGTAAAACAATGTGGCTTGTTAAAGTTTGAAAAGGATTTGTACTTTAAAAACAAAGCAGATTTGCTTGATTTTGAATCAATTTCATTTGTCTACATATTTTTGTTGAATGATGATTTCAGAAGTTATTATCTACAAGGTTAAGCTGGAGTATTGCTCCAAAGTTTGTATTTAGTGACTTAAGGAATGTTCAATTATTTTACAAAAAAGAGTTCTTTTCTTTTTCCATCAGTACTTTATTTAAATAATTTACATTAAACAACATTATGAATATTTATTTTATGCTAAACCTTGGGTCTATAGTGGTCCCAACCCAGTGGGCTGTTGGTGGGACAGATGGCTGTCTCAGCCGCAGCCCCATCTGCTGGATCCTCACGCTCTCGCTCCGTCTGCGTCCTGAGCCCAAACGCCCGGCCATTTAGTCTTCGTCAATGACAAGTGCGCATTCCTCACATACACGCACATACATTTGCACTGTGTTTCTGAAGTTCTGTAATGCTTTCCAACTCCAACTTGACCATTTGTTTTCAAAGCAATATACCTGGAAAAAATCTTATTGTAAAGGTGGAATATGGGACACAGGCCAAAGATGCTTGCTTCACTCTCTCTTAAAGATGACAATTAGATCCTTCACATACATGGTGTCATGTATGAGGCATGAGCAATTATCCATATATCAGACTTTTTTCAGTGACAGATTGGCCTTTGCAGACTTAATTCCACTCAAAGGGCAAAGGGCAACTCTTCACTTCTCAATATTAACATTCAAATGTTCCAGACAAAGACATTATTATTATCATATTAGTGAGGTCATGGTGTAGTGAGCTCAGCGCTGGTTTTGGGTTTGGTCTTTGGGTTTGATAATAGAAGGTGGTTCTGCAGGAAGCCCACAGGGAGTCCTGCAGTCTGGGGCGGGGGAAACGTCCAGGCAATAGTGCTGGGACTGTGAGGCGGGCCCATGCTGAGGTGGGACAGAGCGAAGGAAGACGGAGGGAGGGGTGTGAGGGTCGGGACAAGGAAGTGAGGAGAGGAAGCGTCCTGTGCATGCCAAAGGGGGAGAGGAATGTTCTGGTGGTTTTAGGACCACAGCATCCTCTGCTCGGGGTTATGTGTGACCCTTGACCCCTTGGACTGGGTGGAGTGGCTCAACTGAGTGTCAGCTAAAGGCATTGTCATTGCTCAAAAAGCCCTGCACTGACATATGTAGGGGTATTGATGAGGATGGAAAGGGACTAGGGGATTTTAATACACTTTGTTACTTAAATGAGTCCGTTTACATAGAACAATTGAAGTAACAAAAGCACGTGACCAGGAAATGGCTTGTGCAGATCTTTGTCTGGTAACACACTGTTCTTCATCTGAAAACGCTATAGAATCAAGCTTAATACATACACGTCGGCATCAATGGACTTTTTGTAAAGGACATACAACATGGATACTGAAGTTGGAGCACTCTCACCTATCGCCTAAGTGGACTTAAAAGCAATCATTTCGCCTTGCTTACCTTAAATTGGGAACCTTTTTGTAAGATGAGCAAGTCTTACACATTTCCAAAAATCCTTGTTGACCAACAAAACTGAAATCCCTCTGCCCTTTAGTAGTTCTGGAGCAGACAGCGAGCATGTGTTACTGGGGGCGACCACTGTGTAGTACGAGGGCAGTGGAGTCATGCCTCGGCAGCGTGACCGTGACTTCTCCCCACAGCCTAATATAGTCACCAACACACACAAAAAGACCTCTATGGAAATATGGTCAACACATCCCCCTGTCCCACTTGAGGAAGGGAATGTGTGTATGTGTGTGTGTGTGTGTGTGTGTGTGTGTGTGACCCGACCGCGTGTGTGTCCTTCTTAGTGAATGGAGTGACGTTGTGGTTACGTCTGTTCTTGTCCATCACTGGCTCCCGTTCAGGATCTGGCAGTGTTAAGTGGATCTGTGTCAAATTGTGAGAAGTGATATCATTCCCGGGCCAACATGTTAGAGCATAAATGACATTACGAGAAAAGCAACTAAGCTGTATGAGGCAGTCATTTACGTAATAGTTAAAACATAACGCTGTAAAGTATAATTACTGGTAACTATTCCACTGTACCTGGATGTGTGTGTGTGTGTGTGTGTGTGAAATCAGTACAGTCAATTTTGTATTTCAAAACTTTACAATACAAAAAGATTACATTTACATTTACATTTACAACAATTACATGTTCAGTGGGGAAAATACCATGACTTTTATATTAACATTTACTCAAATCATGGCCATAGGGTTATGAAAAATGACAACTACAAGAGTGAAAGCCAGTGTCATAGAAAATAATCATCAGTTAAATTAGCGGAAATGAGTATATAATTATGATCCACGTCAAAGGCTAAATAAGGAGTACTCAAATGCTGTGTTTGTGCAGATAATGCCTCAATCATCGCATATGTTGCAAATAAAAATCTTTTTGCATCAACATTTTGAAATAACTATTGCTTCTGCACTGTCTATACACATCGAAAATAACCTTTCCATGAATTGAGCTAAAATAAATGTGTAAAAACCATTATGAAATGATCTCCTTAGGTTCCCGTGACAACCATCCCATGATGACATTTTTACGTTCAGACTGACAGCTTGTGCATTTGAGTGTTACAAGTGATGCAACATTTACATTTCACTTGACACTCCAAAAATGTGACTTGGCAACCGCGTGGAAACATTCTGACGGTGCCTGACTTCTGTTTCTTCCAGCCCGCCCGCATTTACCTGGACAGACAGTTTGCGACACAGCCGTTCGTTTCAACACACTCAAGTGGTGGTTAATGGTCTCGTGGTGGTTTCTGAATAACTCACAGTAGCATTTCACATTCTTCCTTTATTGTTATTGTACCTTAAACTCAGTCCCATGCATTCTTTGACTTATCTCCACTTATCTGCGTGTGTCATTAGCCACTCTGGTCAGCCTTTTATACTGCCTCATGCAGCCAATCCGCTCCCATTCCCAGGCTGTTCGGCTGCCTCAGTTCACACCTTTTTGTCCACAGGAATCTTAGGAATCCCTAGTTTCCTTTCCTGAGCGACCTCCATTGTGATGTGTGTACATATGTGTGTGAGGGTTAGGGTGTGTGTGTGTGGGCCCCCGCCTGTGTGCCTTGTGTGGTGAAAGCATCTCCGCCCTTGTATCCACCCAGAAAGAGCAGGCAACAGTGCCCACAATAGACTGAGTCACAGGCTAAAACGGCTTTTGGAGGAAATGTGAAACTTCGTTCTTCATGGGGACTGTATGTTGTCAATTGTGTGTCAATTATTTTAAAAGCTTTCAGATATGAATAGAGTAGTTACCAGATAAGTGCAAAAATATTGTGTTTTATTTGGCTCGGACAAAAAAAAAAAGCTTGAAGTGCCTGTCAGTTACATCTCTTGAGAAGCTGTAGTTCCAAAACATGCCACTACAATGACAGCAAATATAGAAAGTAATATATTACTTTTATATTTGCTGTGAAGCCCAAATCATGAATTATTCCGTTAAAAAAATATACATGTTAAAATCTTGTCAATGAACAGCAAAATATAGACCATGGTTAAAAATAATAGTCTAGTAATAGTCAAAACCATCAAATAGTTTGTTAATATTTATAAGCACAATATGATAAACAACAAGTTAATATGTACGTATTGTGGAAGGAATCAAACTAAAACATTATTTCAGAAAGTTTATCTTTTGAAGGAACTATATTGTCAACATCTTCGTAGAACCGGCACATCTGCAGAACCAAACACAAAAGTGAACGTAGATGATTCCTGGAGTTATAAGCAGTTTAAAAAGGCAGTTTGTGTTGAGGTTTGAACCATGACCCAGAGTCCCCCGGTGATCAGCTCCCTCTGAACTCAACGAAAACCACAGAGAAACCGCCCGACGCCGCACGGGGCGCTACGATTCACCCGCGTGCCACCCGAGATCACCAGCCAGTCAGTTTGTTATCAACTAGGATATTGTTTTGAGATTTGAATATCGCGTATATTGTTTATAGTTTTTTAAAAAACAAAAAAGTTAAAAAAGTTAATTAAAGTTAATTATACAGACATTTCACATTCATCTGATAATTACACCTCAACCAATACGTTTAGATACACATTTTACCACAATGTTGTCTCACTATCGTTATGGGAATACTCCCAAAAAATATAAAGATATTCATTTTTGTCAATATTATCCACCGCTATTATCAAGTCAATATTCAGATACCTGGAGTTTAAAATCCACTACGAGTCATTATTATGATGGTGATTTACCACAAGTTACAAATACACAAATACAATACAAATATTACCAGTAGTAAAATAATTTGATGCATTTAAAAAAATATTATATATTTAAAACAATGACTTTAATGACCTTTTATCATGATATAATGGTATTTTCTCATCATTCATTTACATAATGTTATATTTTGTTTGGTTCATGTATGTGTGAGTAATCGTTGTTGTTGTATTGTCCTGCAACTGAGGCTCAAGTGCTCAGAAAATGTCTGATTCCCGCTATCTCTGGACTTGCTTGCAATTATTTAATCAATTCAAACTCCAGATCATGTAGGATTCAAAACTGTCTTGCCATTTTTCACCCATCAGTTCTGCCGTTTTTAACATAATGGACTGTTTTATATTACTAAGCCGATCAATATTACATTTTAAACAATGAACAAATAGTAAAATGATTGTTATCCTATCTCCAAAAAACATAATATGTCCTCTCAAAATATAATCATCAAAAATGTAACCAACAGGTAGATAGCAGTATGTCTAATATAATTATAACAATCAAAATGATAGGGAGTCTCTCTTTTCCTGTCCAGCTCGCCACTACAGTTATGCGTGCTTTATTTAGGTCAAATACTGTTTAACTTCTCCAGTGACTCACCAGTTACTTAAATAGTTTCTGAATGGAGCTTGACAAAGACCTCTCTCAGGTTTCCACGCAAACGAGTGTGTGACATGTTTGCACACCGCACTCACGTAACGGGAGCGTAGCAAGGGTGCAGCGTGGCCTTTGATGAGTCACCTTAACTTACTGTGAGTAACTAACCAACTATGCAAATCCAGAAGACTCCCATTTGGACCCCTGCCGGCCCGAGATCAAGGCAGGGTGGAGGGAGCAGTCAGACGTTGGTGTCTGGGGGTGTGGTTGGCAGCGACTGGCACGTTCCCCTAGCAAAGGGGAAACCGGGGTGGCGACCCGGGCCCAAGGGCGTTTAAGGTCACGTCATCGTGAGCTGCGGGACAACAGGTGGCAGTGACCTCTGTCCTATTTAAAATGCTATATTTGGCCTTTTTGTAGACAAGCCGTTGCCCACCGGTGTGCGTGTTTTAATGCACTTTTTGTTCTGCCAAAATAACAAACCTCTTTTTTCATCCTGTTTTCCCTTCTTTGTTGTAAACTTTTAGTGTTATTTATAAGATTGTTGGTAGAGGTGGGCAATATATCAAAATTTAAATAATATAGTGAATGTAGTTTTGAAGATATTCAAAATGTTAATACCAAGGATATATTTTATAGTTAAAAAAAATCTACAAAAACAATTTTTTGCAAAACACATTCACCCATACTAAATTAATGTGATGTCGGGATCTTTTTTGTCAACCTCTCCAATATATTGGCCCCTCTCCCCCTCGTCCCACACTCATAGAAGCTGTGTTAGTTCCCATGCCACCCAAGGGCTTTGAAAAATGAAACTGCTGAGCGTTCTAATGTGTAATGAGTGATAATGGTGAACAGGTGGATCAGAGATTTGAACGCTTCTTATTGTGACCGATTTAGCTTATCCCCAATGGACTTCTGTTAACGGGCTTCTAAATACTACACATTTCACCAGATGTCATTTTATCAGCTATAGTCAATTACGTAGGTTCATATTTATTATTTTTTGTGAATTAAAATCATTGTGTGTGAGACACGCTTGGGACGGTGGTAACGGGATTGGGGGTTTAATGGGGTCCCAACCTCCTTTTCCTTTTTTAGCGGCGAGCTCTTTCCACCGACGCCCCAGGAGTTTCCTGCTTTTGAAGACCCCCACCGCACGCACACACACACGCACACGAACACACACGAACACACATATTTAGACCCACAGCGACTACCCTTTAATTTCTCCTCCCCCCTCACTTCTCCTTCCCTCTTGCTTTTTTCTGAATGGATGTCCTCTCTCTAACCTCAATTGAGAGCTGTGTAACAGGAGCCTCCACTGCAATAGGCTCGGCCCCCTCTTTAACAGCTATGCTATAAGAGAGAGCTGTTCTAACTTATGTGTATGAGACTATGCCCGGCAGTGTACGAGTCTCAGAGCTGTTGAATGCGAGGGGGTTTTAAAAAAAGAAAAGGTGAAAGGACAAGGCTTGTGAACATGTTGAAGCGTAACGTTGGTCTTATCTGGATAGTTAACGGCTGTGGTGTCTCCGGAGCGCTGGGAAATCACCTTTAGCCCAGAGGGAAAAAGTGCATGTGTGTGTGTTAGTGAGCGAGGGAGAGAGTCCTGTCACTTTAAGCCTGTTACTGATTACACTACTAAGAATGCGGGAGGAGGAAAGACCAGGCAAAGAGATGAAGCGACTTGTAAGGATGAAATCTTTTACGAGTTAGACTGTGGCAGCTTTGGCTACTGACGTACGGCCGTGGACAATGTGTGGGAAAAGTTTTAGACTATTGAAGACGTAGAGGAGGTGATTCTGAAGAAGGGGCAGACCAAGAGAACGGAGTCTCTGTGAAGGCAACTTTGGGGGGATTTCCCCTACTCCTCAGACAGCGCTGCGTTCACCCAGATGGGTAAGTGAAAAAAAACACTCACAAAACGAGGAAAGAATGAGAAAGGCGCACAAAAAGTTGGACTACTGCTCCTGATGGATATCATATGTTCCAAGTTAAGGCTGAGAAAGTGCTCCCAGATTCTTAATAAGCTTAGCAGTGTACTGACACAGGATAGGCGGCTGTAAGGAGTGAAAATGGGTATGTGAAAGTATGTCATTTCAAATTTTATCACATTTTGGGGCTGTTCTTGGCTTCGGCAATCACTCCGGCTGGTGCAAATGTTACCTCACTGTGTGCTCACATTACAAAAAGCTGATTCATTGTTACATAGTCAAGCAGAGTGGCTCCGTCCGGCTGTTGATGTGACTTACTATGGCCAGGGCTGGAGTACAAGTACAATGTGCGGCATGTACTATCCTCAGAGTGTAACTATGTACATGAAGACAGTGAGGTTTAGTAGCAGCAGAAGGATATACATAGTTAGCTGTGGTAATGTGTTCTTTTTAGCTTGTGGCACAACTTTCTCTGTGGGCTTCAATTCATCTGACACAGTTGTCCACTCCTCCCCCCCGAGCAGCGCAGGGCTTGAATGAAGTGTGGGGTATAGTGTATCATACAGCCTGGACAGCTCCGTGTGGCTTCTTTATGAATGGACAGGGCATCGGCTCCTCTGATTGGCTGAGTAATCATGACAGCTCAGGACTTGATGTGTAGATTTACTGCCGTCTCTTAAGGCACCGCTGTACACTTTGGTGAATAGGTGAATCACATGTGTTTGTCTACAGGGTCTTAGTCACAGTGTGTGTCTTAAAAGTGTCTTAAACTTTGGCTTTGAAACTGTGGTGGCTCCGAGCCCAGCTGTTGTGCTTTAAATGATCTCCCACTGTCTGTGACTAAGACAGCACTCTCGCCAGCACCATTACTCCTACACACACAGTGTAATGTGAGGGCATGTCCCCAGACCTAATACATAACAACTCACCTTTCACAAGATTTTTATTGTTATATATTTGAAAAGCTTTAAAATGCTTCTCAATCTTACATAAGTAATCTTACATTCTTCTCGACCAAAGAAGATGTAGTAACAGTAGTAGACAGTAACGGTTAGGCAGGTTTAGTTGATCCTTTTTATAAAAAAAAATACCCAAGTAAAATCAGTTGAAATCATTGGAGTATAGTTTTAAAAGCACTTTTTGAGTCTAGTACTGGTTGTAGTACTTCCTTAAAGGTCGACCGCGTAAGATACCAGCCAAAAGATAGACTAAAATAAAGGCATTTATTTCATTCTAGTTTTTTTATTGCACTAAAAAACTTGAAAAAGCTGCACCCTTGCTGTCAGGGGGCAAACAGACTCTCCATAGCCCTGACTTGTAACTTTACTGGTGAAAAATCTGCTACCTGCTTGCATCCTTGGAGATTGTATTAACCTTTATTTAACCAAGTAAAAAAAAAAAAAAAACTCTTTTTCAAAGGTGACCTGAGATGTTTAATCGCAAGTTCTAATTTGAGTAGTTTAACTCAAGTAATATTTTTGCAATAACAGCACAGATTTTGCATACTTCTTCTACAAATATTAAAAGCATAATTTTTGAATGGCCCAGGATAAATTATGGTCAATAATTGTTATGTACCAATGCGTTTTAAGTAATTTAGTTAGTTGAGTTCATATATCATCCATTATAAATCTCTCTCCTCAAGCTGAAAAGGCGTCTGTGTCATTGTTTCTCTTGCAGGCTGATGCTGACCACTCCTTAACCCCACCAAAGACTTGTTTCTCCCTTCCGTTCCCACCTCGAGAACTCTGCCCCAATGTTTGCCACATAATGTTTGCCTCTTCACGGCTCCTTGGCTCAGTAGTTTATGGCATTGCGAGAGCGAGTGCGATACAGACTGGGGAGGCGTGCGCATGGATACGAGGATGCTTATCGGTGCAACACTTCCGGCGCAGTGCGAGATAGTGTCAAGATTGGCGGGGAGATGTGTGGCAGGTATCTAGATGTGGAGATTGCATTCCCGAGGAGAGATTAGTGTGGAATCTGCCCCCTCCTTTATCGCACTGCCTACAGAGTGAACCGTGACCTGTCCCACTTGGCAGGAAGCAGGCTGTCCTCACATAGCCAGACAACACAAGAATATGTAGTGTCATATACAGCCACTATTAACTGAAATACTCTCATATTGCATAATAAATCGGATTACAAGACTATGATAAGTGTTTTATCAGGCAGCGCATCTGATGTAAATCTCAAAACAATAAGCACATTTTGGCACAATAGGAGGTAGAATATCACCTAAGAGAGAACTATTACAGTGGGATCTCAAATTAATATTGCAAATAGTAAAATGAAATGAAAAAAATATATATATACATATATATGTATGTATGTATGTATGTATTGTTTTGGAAATCTGGTACATACTACTAATAACTTTCAAAACATTTTACAAATGTGGTTAGTTTGTATCACTAATAGTATAAATATCGGTAGACGAGTTTGAGGTATTATTCCCATTTAACAGATTATCTTTTTACTTATCAACATTAAATGTACGTCATATAATTATACTGAAATTTACTATTTTGTTCCACAAAATTCTGCAATTGGTCTTATGGGGCTTTGTTCTTTTATTACTAAAACAATAAAGTCTAGCTTCTCAGACCAACTCTTCAGATTGAAAATGACTTTAGGATGGAAGTTGAAACGTTTAAAACATTGTCCAGATGACAACCGTTGAAAGTTTTTCAACCATTACCAACACTTAATAATTTAATTCACATGTTTGAATTTTTGAAAGTAAACTTTGATTAAAGTAAATATTGTCGAGTTGTCCTGTCGTAAAGTGCGAACAGTCGGCACTTCAGCCTGAAGTGTGGCTCACAGACCAGAGTTCGCGTTAAATGTCCGTCCTGTCACTGTTACCACTGAGTCACTCTTGTCAAGCCTCTCAAATAAAGGTGGCTTACAGCGATGATTCATTTAACAGTGGAAATCTTAAACCATTAGTGTGATGCAGAATATTCAAACATTCGGTCTTTGTAAAGCAGACGGCAGTCGTGACATATCCAGACTTTGGCGTTATGTAACTTGAATTGGGGTAAGCTACGGCAAAACTATCTCAACTATCACTTGACTCACTCATTCTTTTCCCTACTTTCCTTTTCGCATGACCTGTCATTGTTTATACAGCAACACAAGCCTGTCATTCACCGGCAGATTGTAAAGTTAAGAGCTTACATACGCCACATATCTCCAACGTCACGCGGCTAAATGCAGTTTGGTTTGTGACAGCGAGTGAATTCTGTGCATTGTGCTCGCTCTTTGTGTTACTGGGAAAATGCTGCTTCCAACGGTGAACTAACCACATACACCTGGCCTATTTCCTCCATTGTACATATATGGGCATAGCTTCCCCTACCTGGGCCCCAGTCTGAATTCCAATAAGTAGTAGTGTGTGTGTGTGTGTGTGTGTGTGTGTGTATGTATGTGTGTGTGTGTGTGTGTGTGTGTGTGTGTGTGTGTGGTTTTGTGTGTGTGTGTGTGTGTGTGTGTGTGTGTGTGTGTGTGAGAGAGAAAGAGAGAGAGGAAGACGCTGCAAAGACGGATGCACGTCATGGAAAAGTAGGATCAATGGGCACGGCCCGCAGCGGTGCGTTTTTAAGGTGTTCCTTTTGTTTTCCAAAGGTAATCAGTTAACACAATGACTCAGCCAGTGGAGTGGCTCAAATGAAGGTCGCTGAGATCTGTCCACCTGTTGCACCAGCTCAGAACCAGATTAGAAATTATGGGACATCAAAATACATTTTTATAGTTCCTTATAAATAAATTACATTATTGAAATGAAAGAATATGTTGCAAATCAATTGACACCTTCAGACCAAATAAATCTTTTGCACAATTATCAATAGAAATTATGTTCATTACATTTTTTGGTTGAAATATATTAGTGTCTTAGTATACATAAATGTTGTACAAAACAATGTTAAATTAGCTGTAACACTTCAGAATAGATTATATCATTTAGTAGTGATAATGTCTTAGGTCTAAATGTGATGCTGACTTGGTAGAATTTACTTTGTCTGTGCTTTTACACACTCCTTGTGCCGCTGTCCCTTTCTCTGCTGTGTGCGATTGCCAGGCCTTCATAAAGCAGCCTAAGGAGGGAGTTAGCTTTCCTCGGACACGCTGCCAGCTCCTTCCCATCAGTCCAGCCCCCTGGAAGAGGCTGCAGTAGCCCCTTTCTCCGCGGGATGGGGGCTGCTGAGGTACAAGCTCACCCCACTCCAAGGCCTGGTATCCAGTCTGCCCTCTGCAAGCCACCAATGAGCACCCAAAGGAACAGTTTAGGATCGACTTACACTTTAAGCCTGTCTCATTGCTGGATATTAACACAAGCGAAAGAAAGTGACTTCAGCTTTGTGTCTGGCAGTGAAGGTCTAGTGTAGCGCTGGGGTTCTTCTGGGAGTAGGAACACTTTGGATGTCGAACAGAGGTACAGAAGAAAGCCTCCAGAGCTCTGCTGAGCTATTTGCTAATGTAGTTTGGTAGGGCCCTGTTACTTTGCCATCTGGACCAATCAGAATTCAAGGCTGGACTGTAATGGAGATCGGAGCTGATATCTGATTGGACGCTGCTTGTTTCGAGCGGCTGCTTAGTCAATGGCAAAGTTGTTGCTAGCTATTGCACTTTACTTGCAGACTAAGTTTCTTTCTTCTTACTCATTGCCGTCAGTTCTTTAGACCATAAACGTTTGGTTCAATGTTGGTTTTGACACTTTCCTTACCTGACGGACCTTTTTTTTTCTATATGTATTTTATTAAGGTAATTTATTTGTCATTATACATACAAGTGTGTTTGCCACGACTTTGGTCAAACTTGACCCTCAAGGTTTTCGTGGATACTGACAGAAAGCTATGTAGACTAGGAATGTCATAATATCAAATTTGAATGTTACAATTTTTGTGAGAAGAAACATCATGGTATCACGAGTATTCACAATTGTTGGCACTTGGACCAAACAACTGTGAAATCCTTCATTTGCTTTCGTTTACAAGTAGTTTTATGAAATCACATTTTCTGAATGATAAACAGCCTGATTAAAAAAAGTACTTTATACGTAGTTTGACATTTCTGGAGTATATTTTGAACTGAAATAACTCATTATTGCTACGATTCTCACAATTATTCATTTTTAGTTCTTTTGTGACCTGAATAATCACGATTATCAATTAACCAAATAACCTTGAAATCAATCTTGACGCCGTTTGACCCATAAATAAAAGCTGGGACCTTCTTCTTAGACATGAGAGTTACTATTAACAAATCAAGCCAGTTTGCAAAGATATGCATTTTATCGCAGATTTCCATTGACAAATAATGCATGAAAAACTGCAAGTAATTTTGAAGTCGAGGCACATGCTGTCCACAGACACGAGAGAGGGAATGCTCCACACCCAGCTCACACATCTCGCACACCCACCCACATGCACACACAGACCCACACATATATTAGCATCAGCCGCCCTAGCCATATCACCGTTGTGCAGAAGTGCAACTGTAGTCGATAGTCCCCCCAACTTTGAGGCCAGACGAAGTCATGGTTCACTTCCTCTTTGCCAGTTTCCCTGCAGTTGCTGGTGTAGCGTACAGAAGTACTGTAGTATATTTGTGCATATGTGTGGACAGTTGTCACTTGGCGTTCGGAAGCGTGTGTGAATGTGGATGTGGTCAAGCCCAGTCATCTCTCAGGCAGCTCAGAGGAAACCCACATCAACTGCCATACACCACGCTCCAGGAATAGAGAGCGAGGCTACACAGGCTGTAAAGGAACGAGACAGCCCCCCTAAGAGCGCTCTAGCCTTCTTTAGGGCTTCCCAATCACACATAGAACTGTTCAGACAGAACATACATGTAGTTTAGTTGTATTTACACAAAGTTGTGGTTGTGTCTCTAATAATATACTGTGGTCTCTTCAATAGCAAATTTAGTTTGCTTTCATATTTGCTTGACATAAACTTTTTCCAAATTGAATCTTTTATGGCTCGATTACTGTTAGACTAACATAAAATTCATGGCCCAAAAATGATTAGATGATTAAAATATGAAGACACAATGCACCTGGCTTATCAAATGTTTCCTATACACAGGGTTTTCTAGAAAGAAACAGCTTGTCACAAAATTTGTGTATCGCTAAGCTCCATTTGCAACCGTAATGAGTTGGAACATATCAGAATCAGAATCAGAATCAGAAAGGGTTTATTGCCAATGTGAATGAACAAAATTCACAAACACAGGAACTTGTCTCAGCCTTAAGGTGCAACATAAAACACTGATCAGTAATAAAAACAACATATATTCAATATAAAGGGCATGCATTAAGAAACAATTTACAATTACTATAGTATAGTATATTCTAACTAAACTGATTTAATTTCTCTTTGCTTCTGGTTTAGTATTTTCAACAAAGAACTTTGGTATGGTTGCACTTAACCTAAACTTTCCATTGCTGTTTATCCGGTTGAAGGGCTAGTTTCAGTGTAACATTTCTCTTCACTTGCTCCAATCGCTCAACAGCACTTTCGGTGGAAAAAGCCAATTGGTTTTTGTTTATTTGACCTCTCATCACCAAAGCCTGGAAAAAGATAGAGATAAGACTTAAAAGACCTTATCACCTTGTGTCTAGCCTTGTGAGCTTACTCAAGCTTACTGGCCTGGACCTGCTCATGCTTCTCTCACATGTCCACTGCACTCTGGACACTATATATTTATTATTTATAACATTTGTGTTTGTGTTTTCTCTCAGGTTGGCTGTCAAGGCTGTCCAAAAGCACCAGCAGACCCTGTCTTTCACCAGCGCTAAGCCCTACAGAGGTGAGCGAGCTATTCCTGTCTGTCTGCAGCTTCTGACATCAAACTCTGCTCCTTTCTTCAGTCAAACATCTCTTATAGATGAACCGAACATATAGTCCGACACTGGGCACAAGACTTTCCCATTCTTGTAAATTGCCATAAAAAAACTCAAGATATTAAGAGTGGTTTCATTTTCCAACACCCGCATCAGTGAATAAATAAAATGTGAACAATACAATTTTTTTAAAAGGCAAGAAACACAAACTTTGAAATATCTTTGTATGATAAAGCTTTTGGAACTACAGCCTTTTAGATCGTATTCGTTGGTAAGTGGCCTGAAAGTTTACTTCAAAATACTAAGTAAAAAGTACTGTATATGCAGTGATCACTGTGAACTGCTCCACAGTTTATTTGATTATTTAAGTAAACAATAAATGTAAGATGTTATATCTACCACTTAGCATTACTGCCATAGTTCTGAAGTGTTATCAGCTCTATAATTTGCCTGAAGTGAAAACACCCAGAAAGACAGACAGAAAGATTGATTATGGTGACAGAGGGCAGGAATGTGGAGGGAGGAGCCAGAGAAACCAACGCATTTTTCTTAATGAAATCAGATTGGAGTCAAGTGAGAATCAGCTGGTCCAGTGAGTTTGATCATGAGAGACCGCTCTGAACTGTACAGATGTGGTCCCTGTGGTCTGCTCCTGTCCCGTCCAGCTTTACCTGTACTGGTCATGTTTTATTATCCCCGGGTCACTGCTCCCATTCTGTGTCAGGCCGAGTGCCGGAGCCGGCATGGCGGTGGACACAGCCTGTCATGCCTCAGGCCTAATGGGAAAGAATGACAGGAATCTGCTACAGATAATGCCACGCTCTGAGATGTTCGTCAGCAGATAATCTCCCATATCCTTCCCCTCCCTCAGGCTCCAGCTCTTCACCTCTTCAGCCAGTACAATACACTGGACTGTCCATTATTGATTCAGCAATACTAACAGTACATTTACTAGCAGCCTATAGCCCATGTGTTTACTTAAAATACACTGTTAGCAAATAATGGCTGCAGTCAAAGAGAAAATGCCACGCTATAGGTCAGCTGTTAGAGCATGGGGCGCTTGTAAAAGACTATTATATTATGCCTCTGCACAATCTGCCAAATGTTTCTCCTTGCTCTGTCCCCCATGGTTTCGTGTCACTACTTCATTCGCTTATCAAATAAACTATTCATTAAGACCAAGGGCATTAGGGCTGCACAATTTGGGAAAAGGATATAATTGCGATAATTAAGTATTGCGATTAGATTTGTAATATATTTTAATTTTATGAGTCTGTTGAAGAGAAGAGAATTGACAAAAATACTAAAAGTATGATCTAGCAAAAAGTAAATGTATTACAAAAAGTAAATGTATGACAGAAAGTAAACGTATAACAAAAAAGTATGGCAATAAAGTATAAACTATGTAATACTTAAGTACTTATGTTAGTGCATATTATCTGGACTACAAGTTTAGCCATTTTTATGCAGAAATAAGTTGGCATACCTTTGGGATTTGCAAGTCTGGCAGTTCTAAAAGGACATATAATGTGTATAAAGAGAAATCTTTGTTCAATAACAGAAGATGCTGCTGCCAGTGCATCTCAGAAATGTGTTGGTACAAACTGAATTTGATTTGATGCATGAATGGACTAACATTGCACTTTAAATTGGTGATTTTTGTTTGTCTTTCAGATTGTGCCTCCTGATTTCATCGTTCAAAGGCCAAACTGTGTGTTGCGTGTTGTCAGTTGCTCAGTAGGCAGTGTAGATCCTGTGTACCAATCAGCAGCTACATCTGGCTACTGGGTCTCTGACATCGCTGCTATGTTCACGGGTCCGAGCAGCAGACCGCCCATCCCATCTCGCCCCGTGGCCTGGCGTGGCCCAGCTGCTGCGCTCCTCTCCTCTGATTGGCTGTCGGGTCATTAAGGGGGGGCTCCATCCTGTGACCCCTCAGACAGGATGTTCTCTGTGTCACATCTCTACAAGGGGCCCTTGTCAAGGCTTTGTGTCTTTGTGTGTTTTTTCACTCCTTCCTCTTCCGACATATTTAAACTCAATGTGAAATGCTCAATGTGAATTTTTGCGCCCTTGGTTACATGTCCTTGTGCAGGGAATGTTCGTCAAAAACCTTGCGCTGTTGCTTCAGTCTGAACCTGGCATACAATGTAGATTTCTGTGTGGCTTTATTCTACAGCTACATTGTCTGCTGGGTTTCAGGCAAGCAAGGCAAGCAGCTATTTCTTTTGCATTTGAAAAAACATAAGGTAAGCAATTCTGTAAAAACTAAAATATGTATTTGTTGACCATGAATAGCTAATAAACTGAAATTCTTGCAACAGACCGAGTGTTTGCCATTTGTCAATTGTGAAATAGTGTGAAATTTGCACGCACCACTATCCAGAAAATCTTTTAAAAATCTCAAATTGGTTCAGAGTAGCTTTCACGTCCCAGGAGTTAACCCTGAGCAGAGATGCCAGGAATATTCTAGGATCTCCGTACAAAGCAGTGTTGTCTGTCAGGAGGATGTCAGAGTCCTTATTAGGGCCGCACTGTGAATTCGTCCCTGGAGTCACCACTCACACCTGGGAATATGGCGCAGGAACATCACAGACAGCAGCCTCCTCGTGCATTGCTACTCGTGACAATATGTGGTCAGGAAGAATGCGTAAATAAAATTAAAAGTATGGGATTTCATAATGCACTTGTTTTTTTATTTAGAAATGCACAGTGGAATACAAATGAAGCACAATATTCCTATTCATTTGGCTGGTACATTTGTTTATGTGGCAGGGTATATGCTTGGGTTGTTACATAATTCAAGAGTAAACTAGTGAAGAAATTGCAGAATTATCAGAATCAGAAAGGGTTTATTGCCATTGTCAATGACCATAATTCACAAACATAGGAACTTGTCTCGGCATTAAAATAACATAGGACTGTACAAGTATGTTACTGTTGAAGCATATCAATTATAATCCACAAAATGGAATTATTTGTGAGCTATGTTTTCAGTTACAATAATACAACGAGATTGATTGTAAGATAATAAATACTTTCTTAAGGATCTTGGTACTAATCATAAATCCACAACCCAAAAATGACCAAATATCTACATTTGGTTCTACAGCTGGTATTTAATCACATTTCTAGCATTATAGTCAGTGTAAATGTACATGTGACAAATAGGACGCAGAGGCTCTGTGGAGGGAAACAAACATATGACCTGCTGAGAATAAAGCATAAAGAATCCTGTCAGAGTCCAGACCCAGAATAATGAGGAATCACACACTGAGCTGAGCTGAGAGAGCAGGATTTTTGTTTAGGGGTTTCGCCTTACTTTCAACCAAACACTGGTGCAAAAATGGGTTAGTTTACATGATTTTTATGCCGAATGCATCAAATTAGTAAAAGAAAATAACAGACTGGCTCTTTAAGCCGAAGTGAAAGGTTTAAAAGCACAGCCAGATCTATTAACTGTGCTTTCAAAGAGACAGATTGAACAGTAAAAAACATTATGTATATAAAAATGTTTGTTAGAATTGTACTTTTTAATACTGGCGTCAAATAGTAGCAAGTCATAAAACAATGTCCAAACTAATCAAAACATGAGTCATGTAGGCATCCAATAAAGCATTGTGGTCATACAGCACCTTTCAAGACACTCACAGTGCATTATTCATTCACTCCACACTTGGTGGCTATTGTAGCCACACCTGCCCTGGGAAGATTGATGGAAGCGAGGCTGCCCACTCTGCCCACTCTGCCCCTCCGACCACCAACAATCCCTGACACACAAACTACATTCACACTAGGCAAGTGTCTTGCCTAAAGTCACAAAAACATTCTGCATTAGTGCCACTGCTCCTGTGGCACCTGGTTTTCCCTGGTTTTCACTGGTTTTCACAGCAGTCTCCCATCCCAGAACTAACCCGACCCAACCCTGCTTAGCTTCAGAGATCAGACAAGATCGATCATTAAGGCATGGCGGTATTATCAAAAACGGGCTATTTACAAGTATTTCACATAAAACATCTTGCAGGGGAGGGAAACTTCAGACATGGTTAAATCTACAACAGAAATGTTACACTGACTGAAAAATGATGAATTTTCAGAAATACTCCATCTGCTGTGTGTCACATCACTGCATGCTTTCGTTACTTTATGTAAAGTTATTCCTAATCAGCTTCATCATCCGTGATTACGCTCACTATTTTTCCACTACATTTTATGAACCCATCCATCAAGCCCAAGTGTGAGAATCTCAACAATGCGTCTGCTAATGGTGCTGTGATGGGGAGGAGGAGTGTGGGCGGGTTATTGTTGCTTTGATAAGTCGCTGATGACGTGAATACTGCTGCGGAGATGGCATGTCCTCTAATGCATGCAAATAAAGCACAGCAAAACATATGATACAGCCCATTTACAGTGTGTTCAAGGAGGGATAGGGTGAAGGTGGGCCCTGTGATGTCCCTGTGCCTGTGGTCTGCGTCACCACCGTGATAAGTGCTGTGAATGTCAGCCAGCGACCTCTAAAAGGCCTTTCCCCATCACAGACTCACTGACACGAGCACAAAAGAGCAGGGGGCACTTATAGGAGCATTACGGTATTCTCAGAGGTCACAGGAAGGAAAGTAACATTTTATAATGGTAAAGAAAAGCACCAGTTCATGTGGAAAAATGCAAGAAAGTATGTAACCGACAAACAAAAATGAAGGTGCCCTATGCAACTTTTGCTTGTCATCACCATCTTGTCTCCATGAAGATGTTATTACTTTGCCTGGAATATTCCACCCTATGGCATTAAACATCCAGAGGCTTTAATATTTGTCCTTTTGTTTTGTTTTGGCCTCTACCTTCACAATATACAAGTGTAATATAAATATCACCACCAGAGTCGCCAGGCCCAGTTACAGATCAGAGGCGAACGCGCTCAAAGTAAAGATTCTTGTTTTTCAAGATCAATAAAACAGTAGTTTAATACATGCAAGATGTATACGTTTAGTACCATACTATGGAACATTCCAAGCAAAGCAATAACATATCCATGGTAACAAGCAGGTTGCAGACCCATCACCAGAGTTACATTTCAACCTTTAACATTTTTAATGTGATCTGTGATCAGTTCATGTTACTTAACATTTGGGACATCTAAGGACACTGAAGTATCCTTCTCAAAGGATTTATATATATATAACTATTTTGTCTAATTCTGAATAGAGTCTAACTTTGCCTCACATTCGACACCTTTTCCATCATTCAAAGAAATGATATGAACCAACGGTGACTCTAAAAGGTCCCTTGTGAATTACTGAAGAGGAAAAAAGCCATTTAAGTTTTTGTAGATTTGTATATTATTAATAAAGAAAATGTTCAATTCTCACTGACCCAAAATATTCTTTTGAAAATCATCAGTTGAAAAGTTTAAACATTTAATTTTTAGTATAATTGGATTGAACCTTGATTGATTGAAGGGAACTGTGAGGAGGATCAAGGTCATGTTTTATTCCAGATTAATGCTTAAAATCTCCTGTAAATGGATTTATAAAATACTGTAATACTCTATTAACAGTGTTTCATAAAAGAAAGAAATTGTAAATATACATGCCATTTCCTCCTCAAAATGTATTTTAATTCATTTGGAAAAGTAAATGTGATGTTAAAGGGAAATATAATGTTTTTCAAGGCATTTTAAAATGAATGTTATTTGCCTTTAGGTGAGCATTGTACACATAACAAATTAAATTAAATACATCATCTAACTTTTTCAAAAGGCGTTATAAATATTTTTTTATGCTGATTCTATTTAAAAACATGTTGAATGGCCAGCGGAGGGCAGCAGCATGCATTTTGGTGCTGTATTTATTTATTTATTTAAATAAGAAAATGTAGAAATAAAAAAAAAAAAAAAAAAATCCGTAAAATTATATTTGTAATGTAACAGTGATTTGACTTTTTCCTGTGCTCAAATACGCAAAAGAAATTGACATATAACACAAATACTTCAGAAGTGACTAAAGTACATGACTTGAGTAACCTTAACACCAGGGCCTGCCTGTCTTTTATCCATTGAGAGAAAATGTAAATAAACATGGCTGACCACATCCAGCACTGGGCTGTTTACATAAAGGTCTCTCTCCTGCTAAATTATCCCATGATGCATTGTGAATCACCAGAGTTATGTAAAGTGAATAGGCGCAGTGACTAAGCGCTCAGATCGGAGGCACCAGTAATTACACAGAAGTGACTATTTGACATACCACAGCTGTCTTTACTTTGGTTCAAACCGCACTTCACCAAAACGCTCAAAATGTCGCTGAATGAGGCACGTTCTAATCTTCCATTATCTCATACCGAAGTCACTGACTCACCTGCTGAGCCACCCACAGGCGCAGTTAGGAGTGACCCATTCTGACTGGGGCAAAGGCTAAGTCACTTTTACTTTTAGAAAATGGAATTGGTGAGTGAAAAGTGTTTGCTTTGTCCACATTTCTCAAGACCTCAGCACCAGACAGACAGGGCCATGAGACCAAAGACACCAAATTTCACTTGTTCCTTAAGGTACCAAAAAGAATCATTTGTCAAGGTTAAGGTAAGTACTTTTTATTTACTTTGAATTGACCCATATCCCACTGGGTGACCGCAGTGCAGACTCCAGGGGCCCATCTCCAGATCTTAAGTGGTTTGTTCAGGACTGGAGGCTTAGATTGTAGTTTGCTTGAGGATGATCTAAGCAAGAATCACTCCAATAAAATGTGGCAATAAATGCTTGTGTTTGTAAATGTTACATTACATTTTATAATGTTTTTATATGTATTATTTTAATCTGTGAAGCACCTTGTGTGTTGATCTCTGTGACTATATAGAAATAAAAGTTACGTACATAGGTACGTACTTACTTACTTACTTACTTCTGTAAATGACAATCTGCTGCTTGTTACGGTGAAATGCTACTATTAAGTTTTGAACAGGTCAAAACAGGTGAAAAAACAAACTATAATATATCACCTTTAAAATTGAAAAGTGCTTTCACATTTTAAAAGGTGATATATTGTGTTTTTTTTTCAGGAAGTTAGTATTGAATTTCAACATAAGTGCATAATTATTTAACATTTTGTTCAAACTGAAATATTGATGTTGATGTTTTCAGCTCAGAAATGGACCATTTTCCTCTGCTTTTAGCTGTTAATGCAACAAAACAGTTGCCACGTCCGGGATAATCACGACCTGCCAGAGCTTGATCTGTCGTTCGACGTTGGAGTCTACAGTTTTACTCTATTGGTGCACACAAGGCTGCGGGGCGTTTTTTCTCTCTTTCCTCGTTGGACTCTTCAACTCTCGTTGATCATCCAGACGAGGTGCAGCTAAACTCCAATGTGCCTAATACATTTAAAAGCACTGTAGGCCCACCTGATTCATACCAAAAAACATAAAAAAAAAAAGATTTAGTTCATTTTGAACAGTTTGCAACGGTCCAAATGTATTGCGTACTTCTTTGCATCCTAATCACTGTGATATGTTTACAAGCTCTTTTCACAACTTTGTCGTCACGGTAAAGCTTACATCAACTAGTATGCTAACTGTGCACTTCCTGCTTCGCTGTGAATAAAATGCTCTATAATTATACTGCCTTCATGAGCTCAGGAGAAGAATGATCCTTCCCACTTGTGAAGTGGTCATTACGAGTGCATTCTGTTCAAGTGCTTTCGTGGTCGTAGCAAAATGGCAACACACTTTATCTGGACAAATATATGTGAATACAGAGTAAACAAGTAAACTCAGGTAAGACAATATCCTACTGATCGCTCATAGAAAAAGGCAAATAATTCAACACTTTATTTAACTTTATTTAAGTGGAAATAAAGATGCCATTCTACTTGTGTATGACATCATTATGCAGCATCAAAATAACTTTCTTGTCTAGCAGGCAGAAAACATTTAATATTTTTCAACTGTGATTCTTTTACTGCTGTCGGGCATACAAATTATTTACCAATTTCCCAGTATAAATTACAAGATGAGGGGGTGTTTTCTGTGCAATTTCCCACTGGTAAAGTGGTATTTAGGGTACCATAATCCCCATAGCACATGAAGGCAAGACAAAACAGCAGTTTCCTTTTCACCCTTTTAAAATATATTTGTAGTGGGGCAAAATCGGTTTTACTTAATTACATGACAAAAATCTGGTACAGCACTTTAAGCAAAGAAGCTTATAAAATGATATATTGTGACAGCCCACATTATTTTTGTGAGACTTAAGACAATACAATATCAGCGTTTCGGTAATTTTACATCCCTAACTTCAAGCGGTCGTTTCAGACGTATCCCACTAAACTAGAATTTGCCCTGACCTTAGAGTCCACCCAGTACCTCTTCAGTAGCTTTGACAGCTGTTGTTTCAGTTCAAAACGTGTCAAAGGTTAAATGGCTCTGACCACCCAATTTCTGACACCATTGCATTGCATGAACCATTAGATCAGCTCCTAAGATTAGCTGATTTTGAAAATAGCTCTCTGGGAACCGGCTGAGAAACACTGACGCAAGCATATCGTCCTGCACATTTGGACTGGACTCTGGGCCTGCGCTTGAGCCCTGACGCAGCAGAAAGATGGCAGTCACGTCGGTCAGTCAGACAGACAGGCCCGTGACCTCACATAACCACCAGCATGTGGCGCAACGGGGCAGGCCCTCTCGAGGGGGCGCTGTTTTAGAAAAGTGTGTCTCCATGTCCACGACATACAGGCAGACAGAGCGGGATGGACGGGTGAGGAGGGGGGAGTTTTGGGGTCAAAGAACAGCAGAGATGGCACAATGGAAACCAACGACACATGACAGAGAGCAGATGCCATTGTCTGTGTCTGTGCTGAAGAATGTGTGTAAGTTAATGACATTAGAGCGCCTGATCATGACACATTTTACTGAGGTGTGCAATATTTATTTATTTACTGGTTTTACTGAAGTACATGGCACTAGGGTTGTCAAAAGTATTGAAAATCAGACACTAATCAATACTGAAACTAGCGTCAAAACTAGATACTCACAAGCATTGATACTAAAAGATATCACATAGACAATACAGTTGCTTTAAAAGTGCTGAGCTTCACTTCCCGCTTCATTCACACATACAAGCCTGACCTGGGAATTTACCTGGCATTTGGCCAGAGCAGCCACTTACGTGACTGAAGCCGCAACTGATTTCCCTGCGTTTTGGATCTGGCAATTTCCCAGGTAAATTGCCAGTTCAAAAACAGCTGTGTGTGAGTAAAGCCACAAAAATGCCAATTGATTCTTTAGTTATGAGCTTGGTTTCCATGGTTACACTGTGCTGTTCCATTTTCATTTAATTTAAATGATGCAGTACATTGCTGTAGTGAGAGAATAGGCCCTTTTCACCTTAGCACCCGGCTTGTTCCAGTTGCCGTAAAAGTGCTAATTTTCACATCTCGTTCCATTCATTCTCTGTGGGAATTACTCAAATAAATCAAAATAAAAAATATATCTCACGGCAGAGAGCGAGTAACAGATCATTCGCATGTGAAGACTTTTACATTCCATGTAAATACTTCACCTGAGGAAAACCTGTGTTTATAAAAAGTGCCATTTTTGTCTCAAAGCTAATGCTAATCTAAATGAAATGTGATCACTAATGTTAAAAAAGCACCACAAGCTGAATGACATACATTACATTGTCACATAAAGGTCTTAAAATGCCAGTTATTAGTAATCTTCAAATGGCTCTGTGCTGCGACTCGGCTCATACCCCAGAGACAGAGAATGAATCAACCTGAAGTGAAGAGCCACATTTTTAAGGTATTAACCTATTATTTTGTGTTAAAATTGATAGTCTATTGTCCAAAGAAGAGGAGTTTTTTAATCATTGTGGTATTACATGATTGACATGATTGACAGGCGGACTAACCAATCAGAACAAACATGGCGACTGACGAGAACAAAATTATACAAAAATAACACTGAAAACTGAGAAAAGGCACAGATTTCTGCCGAGTCAGCAGGCAAAGCACTAAACTCTGAGGTAAATGAAGTTATATAGAAGGAGTTTTCCACATTTGAGAGACAAGTTCTACAAATTAGTGTCTGTGGTTGGACCGTCCCAAGTTAGGAGAGTTATGTTGACGCCGCCTTATGGTCCAACTTCAGACCCTTCTGTATTTGAACGGAATGTAGGAGAGACTGGCCTGGTCAGACAAAGAACTGGGACTATTAGGCCAATCAACTGATCTTTAGATAATATCGTGTATGTTTTTTTGAAGAGATACTAAATTTGAACATCAGTTATTTCGTTAATATAAAAAAATGCAACAAAATCTGAGCTGATTAAGAAAATAAAATAAAGAAATTAAAAGGTGACATTTCTGAAATTTTGGGATTCATTTTTATTTTATTTATAATATCATCTGACTATCATTATCGGGATACTAAAACAAAGAAAGTTTAAAAATTGGAATATTCAGTGTTGTCAATATCGCCCCACCTAATTGTCTGTAGGTACTTTTGATTGAACAAAAAACAGTATTATACCAGAGAAAATATTGCAGAGGACAAGCTTCCTTACGGGGACAATAAAGTGTACCTTAACCTTAACCTAGAATAATAATATATAAAAATGAGTCTTCTCTTTTGTCATATCCCAGCAGCCCTCTCCTTCACGTCCTCTTTTCTCCTCGCTCAACACAGGTATTCAACACTCATGAATGAGGCTTTGGAACGGCTCTGTCTCCATGGCAACAGCCTGCACAATACAACATGGTTTTTTTTGTGCTTTTGGAAATGGCTTGATGTAGCTTCAGTACAGTGAAGTTTCAGTCATGTGTGAAAAGTCTATTGACTTTCAAGGTGCTTTAACATACACAGAATTTAATTTCAAAAGAAATAATTCGTGTAAGCAATGAGAGTATGAAATCATTTTGGTTTTAAAGTTTTAAAGGATTTTGTACAAGAAAATTTCTCTGCTGTTATGCCTGGCTCTACAAAAGTTCAAATAATTGAGGTAATGAGTGAAATGTTTTGCCCGAGATTCAAAAGTACAATTTTTTTCTTATGTATATTCATGGGTTTCAGCTTGCTGTTATATGGAGGACTTTTTCCCTTGACTTTTTCAGTCATATTTTCTCATAATTCTCAGAAATCATGTCTTCTTTCAATCTTACATTGTCTTTCATTATTGCTAAACAACTTACCCAGTGCTGTATATTTCTATGCAAACCCACCGATCAGCTGAGCATAGATTTTCCAATGCTCAAAGACGTTTCTCATGTGGAAACCTGGACACCAGCATCCTCCTCAAACACGCAAACTTATCATGACTCCTTTTTTCATATGGATAACGCTTCCTCTTTAGACTGATGTTGCATAAGAAAAAAAAAAAAAAAAAAAAAAAAAAAAAAAAAAAAAAAGGAGCTCAAATGGAAAGTTGTGATAAGCGTTGAGTTTTATCACACGGATGAAGGGACTGGCCATGAGCCGCTGTGGGTGGGACTCCTCTTTCTAACAATCACATTTTTATCTAACTGTAGATGACAAATGGAAAAATGGCAGTGCTTAATATAGTTTAGGGTATTGTAGAAAAAGATTCCGTTGTAGTCATCTGGACACTATTTTAGAAAACTCTCATCCTGGAGTCGTTCTCAAATTGTGTATTGAATGATATGTTTAGCATTTTCTAAATTTAAACACCTATTATTATAGAATACACCAAATTACTGACCTGGCTCATGCTAGATCGATGTGTGTGGCTCTCTGAATTGAGTTCTACACATGAATCAATCTGGAAAGTCTCTCGCCGAAAGCCGTCGGTGGGAAATTAAGGGAAATTATTTAAGATGTTTGGGTGAAGTGCCATTTAGTGCCCGCCTACAGTAATTTGTGTTTATCCAATCACAGCAATGACTCATAATGACGTATCCAAAGTGTGCAGTAGTGTCACTCACTACTGCTCACACTGGATTGTATGGGATGTACAGAGAAATTAACATGTCGGCGAGGAACTTCTCCTGCTTCTTCCAAGTAGGTTTTCCTGACACGCTTTAGAAGCAAGCATGTTCCTCCACATCATATTCAGTGAGGACGTGGCTATCATTAACACAGAGCTTCACAGCAGAAATCCAAAGCCTTACAGCCTCGTTTACTTGGTCATCCACAAGGGTCACCAATGGAGACACAACAATAATGATAGGATTCTGCAGCCATTGAAGTTCTTCAACCACGAGGGGAGAAAGTTGATAAATCAGACTCTTGCCAGATCCAGTGTGTAGAAAAGCACAAACATCTTTCATATCCAAAAATGCACAAATCGCTTCCTGCTGCTCTTGTTTCAAATAAGAAATAGTTTGTATTTCAGCTAAAACAGAATCAATTGCGACATTGTTATCTTTGTTTTGATTGTTGCACACGCACTTTGCTGTCGTCATCCCTGACAACCCGCCTCAACACACTCTGTTGGCATGTGATTGGCTCGTCAAACCGCTGGTGCGGATTACAAACAAATCAAACAAAGAATGATTCTCAAGATCCGAGACTTCATCCGGGACTTCATGTTGCTGGCAAGGTTACCCAATTACATATTACAATAATCCGTAATGTTTTGACTATGAATGAATTTGAATGATCTTTCGTCTGAGAATTGTCATACACCATATCCCTTTATAGTAGCTAAATAGGGTAATAAGTGAGGTAAAAATGATATTTATATATTTTTTAATTGTTGGTGTATATGTCAACTAACAAATGGTTTTCGTGTGACACTGTTCCAGTGATTATGTACAGGAATATCCCAGCAGCTACAAAAACTACCTCCATGGTCCTGGATAGGGTGAATCATTTTGAGGGAATTGTCATTTCGAAAGGTTTATTTGTCCAAACTACAAGACCCACTATTGAGTCTGAGCCCCCATGTTGTCCCATACAATTACACTAGGCAACATAAGACAGATATAATAAGGACATATATTTGTGAATGAGAGCTTCCTCATTTACAGGGACTTACTGTTGCAGACACCGGACGTTGTCGTGTTGTTGTTAGCTGACACATGATGGCTGACAGAACAGAGGAAGGCCTGATTTCTGGGCACCAGTGAAAAGAGGAAGCCCCTTGAGCACCGGCCTTTGCTCTGATGGTTTTTGACAGCTCTGTGTGGACCTGGGCACCAGCTTCCTTATTCTTTAAGCTAGTTTCCACATTTGAAGGAGTCTTGTGCATTAAACCCAATTGTTCATCGATAGTGTTTGTTTTTCTAATTATGACACATTTTTGTAGGTCATATCGTAATGAATGTGTAAGCAGAATAAAACACATTTAAGGGGGGCCTCCAGGATCTCTCAGCCCCGGGGCCTACTGATACCTTAAGACGGCCCTGCAAGTAAAAGTAAAAAAAGTATTTAAATTCATGGGTTTCAGCTTCCTGTTTGAAAAACTAAATCACATCTGAAAAAGTGTTAAAATCATTAAATAAAGTCAACATGAAGCTTTTGTCATGCATGGTGTGAAGAGTATCCAACCCTTCAGGAAAAAATATGACCTCAGTAGAAATAACAGTATTCTCAGAGATACAATTCCTCTCAGTACAATTTCTCCCAGTACAGTACATTTTTGCACATGACAGTTCCCTATAATCCCCCAGTCCCTATTTAAATATAGATTTGTATGAGATGCATTTAAATATTAAACTGGTAAAAAATGAAAGTGGGTAAGGAGGACAAAAGTATTTTAGAAGATGCCTTTGAGCACTGTAAACCTGCATAAACCTACAAAGCACAAAAAGCTCAAAAAAACAATGAAATCAACAATGAAATCATTACTCACAGTTTTTCTGAATTTTAATTACTTCCTGATTAAGAATTTCATATTTGGTGCTACAGTGTACAAGTCATTTCTCTTGTGGATCAATAAAGTGTGTCTATGTTTGAAAAGACAAAGACAAAATATTTTCCAACAAAGGCAGTTTTGTAAATGTTCTTTACAACGTTCCTGGTCTAACAGGAAAGCACCTGCTCCAGAGGAGGAGCTAAAAGTGTGGCCCCAGTCCCAGTTCCTAATCTGTGCGCATATCAAATGGGGACTGGAGCTAAAAAACAGTAACAGGAACTGAAAAAGAAAACTGAAAACCTCTAATTACCACTGACAACTTTCAATATTTGACAGTCTATCTACAGGCAATTCTTGGCGTCCTTTTTTTTTTTCAGTCTTTTTTTGAACAATGGACAGTGACTTGAATATTTTCTCCCTTTCGAGGAACATCTCGTGACTGACTGCAAGAGTTCCTGTGCGTTGTTTGTTCTGGGGGGACAATTGGGTTCCATTCCTCCCCTTTCTCTGGTGTCGGCGCCCGCTGCAGTAAGCGTTTCCCTCTTCCTGTGCAACGCTGAATCAGCCTCCAAGAATGTACAACGCTCTGAGTCATACTTCCTTCTGGATATGACAGCTCTTCCTCTGCACCGCCAACTGATTTAACCCCTCCCTCCCTTTCACCTCCACCCATCTTTCTCCCACCCCGCCCTGCCATCGCCGCCAACCGCCCGGCTCACCCAAACCTCATTCTCAATGGAATATCTTACGGTCTCTAAGAACAACATATAGTGGACAAGTCACCCGACAGTCTCACAGTAGTCCACTATCTGAGTCATTTAAATTGAATTTGTCCTGGGCTAAATTTAGGCTGCCTCCGTCTGGTTTTAATGTCATTCATTGGAGCTGGACAGATAGGTCTCTGTTACACGGGCTGTACCAGCAGCAGGCCACTCATTAAGGTCGCCCCGCCAGGTGTTAGGTGACACGGAGGTCAAATCCTCATTGTTATTTAGCTTTTATTTATAGCTGCTGCTTAGAAGAGCCACATTTTGGGCACCCGTGGCTAATGTTGGGGATAAAAGCTCGACGTGCCAAGTTTTGTCGGAATTTGTCAGAGGCGATCAGAAAAGGTTGTTCAGTTCCAGTTCCTATGATTGTGATTTTTGTTCATTGACAATGGCAATAAACCTTTTCTGATTCTGGTTCTGATTTGGAATAATGGAATAATTATAGATGCTCTGTTTCATGGTCTTATGCAGCCCAGCAAACTCAGGTGTGGGTGGGTGTGTGCAAAGGTTTTATTTACATGGGCTTGGGACTTCCACAATAAGTGAGCTTCTAATAACCCTGACTCAAAAAGATGAATGTTGACTTAAATAAATATATTGTGTTTGTCCAGTAAAATATTTTATGTTAAAATAGAATATAGAATAGAATATTCTTTTAAATAGAATATCTTGAAACTTGCTTTGGATCAAAGTAAAATAATGAAGTGGAAAAAGGTGATATAATACATAATATATTAACTTAAAGTCAACATTGTGTTAAGATTTTAACTAAGACAAAATGAAAACAAACTTTTGTCGTATAATTGAAAAAACAACACTATCAGTAGCAAATTGTTATAGGATCTATATATTCCACTTGGATGAGTAATATTAAATATTGGAAGGTTAAATGAAAAGATGACTGATTACTGTGATGAATATTGATGTCAGTATCATCCTGGCTCAAAGATTATGATACCCATTATTGTTATGTCCCCTTTTTCATTTATATGTTTTATGTTCAGTGAGTATTCTTTGCTTTGGATCAACATTCAAATAATCAAGTGGAAAAAGGTCAAAATGTAATCCAGTGCGTGTAGTCTCTTGGGTCTTTGACAATCCTCCGTTTTATCACTCTTGTGGCTTAAGGGCAGTGGAAAATTCACCTGCTTTTGTGCTGATCCTAAAACATGCACCTGCAGCCTGGTTCACTCACACATGATTTCATCTGAGTGTGACATCACCACACTGAGCGGGGGACATCACAGGACGGGCTCTGACGCTGCTCTAAACTGTATTTACACATAATAGAACAATCTTTAAAGAGACAAACCACACGTCAGGGGGGACCGCAAAGACCAGCGCACAGAGGAGTCCATGACGTCACACACTGCCATAACCAAGGAAAAGGTTGTGCAATACCTGCGTCAGCATGCACCCGGACAACAGCAGGCCGGCCCCGCGTCTAAACAACATCTGTCATATGGTCAACACTTGAAGCGAGAGCAGGAGTCAGGCAAAGACCCTTGTACAGCTTTTAGATGGATTTACTCTTCAAAACTGTGTTAAGTTTGTGCATTCGTTACAGCTAGTGTTGACTTAACTCAAGTATTAAAGGTGAACTATCTACATCTCTCCTAGTGGAGGATCTGTCATCTGCTTGTCTCCATGGAGATGTTATTGCTCTGTCTAGAATGTCCCGAAGTATGGCATTAAACCAGGGGTGGAAGGACTACTAAAAATGTGTACTCAAGTAAAAGTACAGTCATATGGCTGAAAAAGTGCTGAATTACAAGTAACTACTGCTGCCAACATTGTACTTAAGTCAAAGTAAAAAAGTACACATGAGAAAAAGTACTTTTTACATTTTAACAAAATGTTTGTATAATTTTAGATCAATTTTCAGAGCTCTGTCCAATCAGAGCAGGCGATGCAGTGCTGGATGAAGAGCAGCGATGGTGATGAGACAAACTGCACTGGGACATTAGGCCACTAACTATGAATGTATCTAATTACTATTACTAGGCTCGAAATATACTCCATTCCAGCTACATGTTTGAAAAGTACAATTGCCCAAAAAATCTACTCCATTATAATAACATGAGTATTTGTAATTAGTTACTTTCCTGTTTCCATGGAGACAAGTGCTGTCAGGCCAAGTTATGGATCAGATCTGTGGAGAGGCCACACTCACTTTAAGAATGGATGTTTTTCAAGGTATTTTTGAGCAATAAAAACACACGTTAATTGAATACGTTTTAGATGTATCCAATTAATGCTATACTGTGGAACATCCATTGTAGCAACATATCCATAGACACAAGCAGGTAAAGTTACACAGTACACCTTTTAAATAGACATATACAAGTTTGGATTCGGAATGTCCAATTTAGAATAATTTACTGATTCCTGAAGTTTTCACCACATTTACTTTGTTCTAAATAGCTTTGCTGTTAGTCAGACTGATGATTACAAAAGATAAGAATGATAAATAAGAATGACATTAATTGATTTATTTGGCAGTATTTTTTCAAAAAAATTATGGTTGAATCAACTTTCTTTTTGGTGTGTGGAAAGTACCCGGCTGCCCAACCGGATAATCAAACTGACTGTTGGAGCCAATAAGGATGACCAAACAGTACGGTATGTTTGTGGAAGGAGGCAGCACATCCTGGGCTTTAGGTGAATATTTGTGTATGTGTGGCATTCTGCAAACACATGTACAGAGGAAACACACTGTAAAGCTGAGAAAGTTAGTCAACTGGAAAAATCAAATGCCTACAACATTTACGTTCATACAACAGTTTGTGGGCTGCTAAACCTGAAACTGCTGTCCTTGCACATGTTTTAACCTCCCCTCATCCCATATGATGAGGAAGATGCCGTATTGGATGCAGTATTGTACGGGGAGCCAGTGGAGACATATTATGCTATCACAATTTTACAGTATGTCCATTGTAAAATGCAATATTTATCTAAAATTGACTTCCTGTTCAAAACTGCAGAATTGAGAGGCTCCTTTTTTATTTCTAAACCCTATGTATATGACTTGGCGTCTTCATTTTTTTTTTATTTTTTTTTTTACAAATAATGCAACTATGCGAGCGGGTATAGGCGGTAGGTGAAAACAGGTTTTTTGTTTTGGGACTAGTAAAATCAAATTGAGGACCCATTATACTTTTGGTGTTTGTGCAGCACTTTGGAGACTGTTTCTGTTTGTAAAATGTGCGGTGGAAATAAAGCAGATTTGGAGATAATGATGGAACTATAAAATAAGTAGATTCATATTTTACACTTTGTTCATTGTAAACCACAAAACTGATTCTCTTCCTCTTCATAGTGACGTTCACTGTGACAAGAACCAGATTTTATTCACATGTCATTATTTTATTGATGTTTTTAGTCTGACTACATGACATGTTTAAGTACAGGGATGTGGGTGGGGGGGATTGGGGGTAGGTGCAACATACATTTTCTGAATGAATGAATCCATCAAAATACAACTTTGACTACGATAATGATGAGGGAACACCATCAAAATGATATACTCAATATTCAAATTTAGCATATTTTCACATAGTCACAATTGTATCTGAATTTTGATGTGTTGCCCACCTCCACCTACAACCTCTTTCATTTGAAATAGAGAAGATGAGCTCGCGCATGCCTCATATATCCTTTTACAGCTTCATAAATGCATTTTCTGCCCATCGTGTTTTGGCAGTTAGTCCTGTCTTTTCCAGATGGCCCGGTAAATGTCCTGATGCTTCAAAGGGAAAGGAGATGAGGGTGGCCCAGTTCCAGCCAAGTCCTCACCTGCTGAAGTGGGCAGGTGAAATGAGCAGGCGACAAACTATCTGCAATGGAGTTCCCCTGTCGCATTTATGACCTCGAAGAAAATATTTTACAATTTTCCATTCATAAATTTTTTTTTTTTTTCATCTTGTCATTTTGTAGTCGATTCCCCTTTTATATTTACTATTTTCAAAGCTTGACCTTTACCCCCGTTTCTCAGATGTTGTGGGGCAAATGTGGCAGAATGAGTAAGCAAACCACTCTATGTACATGTGGATATTTTCATTCAACCACATATTCAGATTAGTAATCCCAGCCACACATGGCTCCAACTGACTTATTATTATAGGAAATCTTACGGTGACTCAAGCACAACACATCAGGAAGTAGTTAAACGTATAACCATGGAACCGCCCCGGTTTAGCAGCAATTTGTACGCTACAGAAATGGAGACGCTGGGGTTTTCAATCATTTAGGGAAATGGGCTATAGAAGGTCATTCACAGGTTGGTGTCATGTGTTCAACAGCACTGCCCAGACGTCTGTGTCAGGGTTGTGGACACTGCCCCCTAGTGGCCCATCTGTAACTGAAATTAATTAAAATCAGCACGTTCATAGAGTGACCAACAAACAGAGCGCATAAAATCTTTTTTACTTCACATAACAGTTGGTTAACACCACTGGGAAAAGAGAATACATTCATGAGCCCCTTACAATTTTCTACGAGTTTAGTCTACAGTCATTTAAGAACGTGTCATAAATATTGTTTCAGGTTATTCTCCATTTAAGCGTCCTAAAAGTTTATGAATGCTTAAAAATAGATAACTCTAATGTCAAATCAGAATGAATCATTTCCCCTTCACAACCAAAATTAATCAATCCCGTTTCCAAAGGTTGAGGACAAAGCCAAATTAAAAAGTCCACCTACTTTCTTGGGAAAAATACATTTGCATAAAATAGGAAGATGTATGAATAAGTGTGTGGGCAGCTGCTGTGAACAGCTGCTAAAAGCTTCGTAACTGTTGTCCTCTTAGGACATTTTTGTAGTTTATTGTTAGTGCTGCATAAATTACTCCAAGCTTTTGTGTAAACTGCAAAGCTGTCAATGATTTTAACAATAAGTGTAACTGTGTAGGCAGAGGCATTGTTGAGAGCAAACAAGACATTTTGCTAATGAAATGGAAATTCAAATTCACAGTCTATGTATATTTTATACATTGATTTTAGGAATGCAGTGTTATTTCCACCCACTGCATGTGACCATCTGCCTAACTAAATGAAAACTAAATATGTCTGCAAAATGTCACAGTAATAATTAGGTTGAGTAATGTCAAAGTGAATGGTGAGAATCCTATTTTTGTTCTCCAAATTTAGCTTTTCTGTGTTTTTGTTTTGTCTCAGTTTATTTAAATATCTGTCAATAACATGATGGTATTCTCTTAAGACTGATGCCTGGGCCGCCCACTACAGCGGAATTATCGCCACCATTTCATTCATATTTGCAGGATCAAAAGAGTGTGAAAATCCATTGCTCTTGACACATATCAGCGGAAGTGTGCGTGCTCTGTTTCAGAACACAAGGCGCTCATCAGTTGGAGCTGAGTCTTCCTGTGACTAAGCACTGCAAACTGTGGGACTCATCCTGGAGGAATCTGGGACTTTTACCACTTAGACCTGGTCAGAGCAGAGACGTGTTTTGGAGACATGAGGGTGAGTGACTGAGCTGAACTGTATGTACTTGGCACTTTGTATGTCCAACCGCTGATATGGACATACAAAGCACGGGATATGTCTTCTCACAGTCCCAAAGTGTCTCAAAACGTTCCTTAAAAAAAACAATGGCTTGGAAAAATGAGTTCATATAAAAATGTTTTAAAGTTTTAACCAAATTCCAATCATTCTTAATTACAAAAAAGAGTAAACCATGTCAAACCAACATGCGAATAATCCATTGCATGTGAGGCAGATGATATGTTGTAGCGTCTCAGCTGATTGACGTTTGTTTCTACATGTTATCCCTAAATACACTATAATGTCACTCTGTCCACTGTCTCCAATGAGCCATGTCCATAGCACATCCTTTTGCCCCTTTTGCACAAACACTTCCTGCTCCAAAACACTTGCACATGTTTGGTCTGTCAGTGAGTCATTTGGGTTTGAAGTAAAAACAAATTAGAAGAGGAACAAAAAGGTGCTGACTCAGAAGTGACTAAAGTGTCAGGAATATACCTTCAGGATTTGGGAGTCGCTTTGATCCTCAGTTCCAGTGTGTTCCAGAGGGCAAACGGCAGGGAATGGACTTCTTTTTAAATTATTTATCTAAACAGTCCATATTTTGAACACAAGTACAGAAATGACAGCCAAGGTCACTCCTGAAAACCTCGATTTAGTGTCTTTAATTTTGTATTAAAAACTGAAATGAAGACAAGAAAAAGTGTATTTTGAGCTCGGTGGGCTTTTACCTGCTTTAATAAAGAGAAATGAAGGTAAATAAATAAATAAACTAAGGTGAACTAAAAGTCCACCATGCAAATATTCTTGTGAAGGGTCTGGCACCTGCCACCATGGATATTGCGTTGCCTGGAATGTTCCACATTATGGCATGAAATGTATCTATCTGTTTAAAGAAAACCAGGTGATCAATTACATGTTTTGCCTCGCTGCATTAGACAGGACAGCTGAGTGTGAAATGGGGATGAGAGAGAAGGGAGGACATGCAGTAAATTGTCAGAGACAGATTGCAATTTTTCAAGGTGCGTTTTCAGCAATTTAATTGAAACAAGGGAAACACTTCAAAAAAAGGCATATATATATACAACGCGTTTATGAATGTGTATTAATCATTTAATCATCATTGACAAAAAAATAAACTGATCATTAACAATCACTAACATGATCTAAATCTATTCAAATATTAAACTGCTAATTATCAGATGTTGTTGTTGTTTATAACATTTATAAATATGCCTTAAAGTGTTACCCCTAACCTGAAAAGTTACACAGTGCATCTTTAATATCTGACCTAACAGACAGACAGACAGACAGACAAAACTGATTTGATTGATTTGATTTATTTTATAGAATTGTCATGAACATATTGGATTTTTATGCAACGGGAGAAGTAATTGTGTTATTGAATGAGTATTTTATCTTTATTGTGTCCACACGATGAGCAACACACTTAAATCAACTCAAATCAAGCCTGAACAAAACTATTTTTCTCGAAGCATCGCCATATTGGGCCAAACATGACCACATCATTTGCCAGTTTTCCGTCATTTAACAGACGTACTGTACTGTGCTGAAATATGGGACAGCAAGTACAAAACTTCTCTCCATTCAAGCTAAAAAATAAAAAATAAACGACTAAAATTTGTCAATAAAGCAGGGTTTAGTGAACATACAAACTCATTATTAATATTCATGAAGTCAAAATTACTCAAATTTCACAACAAATCAATGGATTTACAGACTGCACAATTTTAAATGAGAACTTCAGGGCAGACTTTCACAAATTCACGCACTTTTTAAATATAATAACCCTTAAACACAGCTGAAGAGTGCGACAAATGTATAAAATAATTATTCATAATCAATCATTCTTGTTTAGAGGCCATTTTGCCAGGTTGCAACAATAGGAAGTTTTTTCTGTTGCTATAGTGTGTTTATTAAATAGGGATGGGATTAAATAAAGTTCTTCCCACTCCCGTTGAGCAAACCAGAATATAATCTGAATCTCATGCATGTGAGCCAAATACGATCATTATACTCATCATCATGTTCAATAAACCAAACCAAACTCACACAGGCGTTCGTTTTTGTGTCACAAAGCGCAAGACACAAGAAGACAGTTCCTTCAACGCGAGCTTTATTCCCCATCACCACTTCACTTCTTGTCGTCTTTTTTTCTTTCAATGCCAACCACTTCGTAACACATCATTCTTCACGTGTAAAGCTTTTTACACTGGACACAGCACATCCCAAGGCTATCTCCAACCTCCATCACCATAGCAACTGGAGAGTAAACTAATATCTGTGGCCACCTGAGCAAATGAATCAAAGCACACATGCAGGTCCTAATTTGTCACCGAAGTGTGGACAAATGGCAACCTTTAAAGCCCCAAATTGTGCCTGATTTCGGAATATAAATTGAAGAAAATGTTATATAGAAACAGTACTTCTTGGGTCTCTTATTTGCTCAAGGCGAAACACCAGCTTTCAGATTTCAGAAAATGTCCTCCCTCTTTTGTCTCACAGCTGAAGGTAAGTGGAAAGGAATAATATCTGGAGGTATAACAGATTTCAAAATGCAAGCACTGAAAAAAGAAATGACACATAAATTAGGGGGGCTCGGAGGTGACGTTCTTGTCAGTGGATCAGACCAGTGCAGCCACCTGTGCGTACAATTATGAACTAAAGTATAAAGGTCCGTAAAGTGTAATGCAGACCCGCGTTCCCACACCTTTTGTTGCCCACAGCACAATGAATGTCAGCGAGAAAAGTACAAATGACGTCTCCATCAAACACCATCTAAGAGGAGGTTTAAGTGAGCACTGTATTGTTCAGTCCAGTCGCATAAAGGAGCCAAAATGTTTCCTCTTACTGTTATTATTATAAGTGCCATTCAAGCGTTAGTGCGAGTGTTGCATGAATAGAGCTGTCAAACCAAAACAATTCACAAATGCATGTCACTGTACAGATGGAGCAAGGGATTTACTGGTGTCGTCAAACAAACAAAACAAACAAAACCAATGTCAACCGTTTCACACAGGTTTTTACAAAAATTTATATTGGTTTATACAATATTGCAGCACCGCCTGAAATTATTCCCAATGTGTTTTCTTTGTAAATGCACACGTTTGAGTGTGTCTAAAGAAAATCCATTTTTCAAATAAAACAAAAGCCCAACAAAGATCATTTATAAGCCCATTCATCAAAATGAACACTTTTGATCCATAATTACATTTCCCAGTACGAACATGAAGTCCAAGATGTATTTAATTTGAATATTTGTTAGTAGTTAGCCTTTATGATACAGTACAATGTATTGATTTAACTGATATCTAGCAAAAAAAAACTTTTGAATTATTCTGTCACTGTATTGATTTGAATTCAGATTGAAGTAGATTATTTGTGTTCTGAATCATGGAGGGAGGTTGCAGAAAAGGCTAATTGAAAAATATCACCCAAATTAGGCGTTATTTTCCGTTTTTTCAGCCTTACTTTAGTTTTTTTAGTTTTTTTTAAACAAAAAAACTTGGCTGTTTGATCAAACTGTTGACAAGGAAACTGTATCCAGGACTGTTACATCACATATACATCTTTTATCGTGCAGGAAGGTTCAGTTCCTCTTTTACAAACAGACTATTGGTAAACTTCCTCATTTCATCTCCAGTAAATGGTGTTATATTTTGAGCTGACCATAAGAGATTTCTACAGAATCAACCTGGAGGAGCACAGCGGACCCCACAGTCAATATTTATTAATACCACATCCAAACCAGGTCAGAATGCAGTGATAAATAACATGAAAACTAGGACTTTTCACTTCACAAAGCTTTGGCAGATTGGCTCTGATTTGTCGGACTGCCTCGAATGCACCATGGGGTCAAATAATGAGGCAGCGGGTCTTTGTTCTGAAGCCGGGCTCTGGCTGCATGTCTCCTCACACTGCACGCGAGGGACATTTGGAAAGATAACAAGCACGTGTTGCTTTTGTGCAAAAATACTCCACAAAATCCATGTTATTTTATTTATCGAAAAAGCTGCTATGCATTTCTTCTAAAAAATAATCAAAGGCCACGTTGTTATAGATTCTTTTAAAACTATTTATGGAAACCACTGTGACCACGTGCAACCAAGCGAGCGTCAGTTTACCACCAAAATGAAGCGGATCTAAGTCACTTTAAGCATGAACTAAACACATTTTGTTTGTCATGTGTTTGCTTCTTTACACTTTAATTTTGTTTCATTTTGGCATTTGTAAGTCTGAATACTTGGTGCATTGCGAGATTATATTATACCGAGCATACTGCCATTGTGCACCGCTATTAACATTTTAAATCACATCATTTTGGGTTAGGGTGACATCAACGGCCATTTAAGGATTTAAAAAGATTTACACTAAAACAGTATTTTCAAGGAGGATAATGGTGACAAATATGTAACATTCCAAAAGGTGGTATGTTGACTTCCAAAACAAAGTATTTGCCTGTGGTGTATATGCAATTGTCATCTTGTCCTTAGAGGGCAGTTCAGTAAAAGCCAGGACAGCATAAAGTAAAGACAGTTCTGGTTTATTAACGCATAAAACATCCTTCAAACAAAAAACAAATCTTAAGGTAAGGTCTTTGTACAGTGCTCTCTAAGCAGTTTTTATTTATATAGAAAACTTTATAAGAACCCATTTTCAAAAAGACAAGGCTTCTTAAGATTTGATGGCAGGTACTCTTAAAAAAAAAATTACAGCATTCCATCAACAAATATTTTCAAGCAATAAATATGCATTTATAAATAGTATAAATTTACATCCACATAAAAAAAGAATTCAACTCATATCTGTGCAACCCTTTTCTGTGACTTGGCTGGTCATCTATGTCAGCCCCTCCCACCCTAACAAAATGTCTAGAATAATTCCAGCGAAACATGGGGAAATCCATCTGTGGTATTTGAGTCATGATGTGTTTACCATGCATAAGACCAGCTATGCCATTAACTCAGCTCACAGAAGACAATGCTTGTGTGACCGTACAAAGAAAAACGTGAAAAATCAGTAGTCTTTGTGTGAATTTGCAAGTTCAAAACATAGTATGTACAAAATAATTTCAAATGCTTTATGGTTTGGCTTGTGTTTTGCAAAGAAGTCCAGTTGGGTCAGAAGTAGAACAGTCTAGATCTGTAAAAATACAAGGAGCTGCCATTCCCCTTACATCCAGCAGGGGGAGGCACACCATTCTGGGCAAGTTGCATAGACACACAGCTTAAAGCAGCTGCCATTGGGAAAGCTACAGAGTGCAGTTAGGGGACTGTCACCATTTTTCCTGAATATCAGAAACAAAAGGGTTCCTGGAGGAGTTCCCAGTAAATTCGTTGTTTCTAAATGTCCATAGAACAACAAATATTCGCATCAAGAGGAGGAAGGCAGGGGACTAACCTGTCAAGAGACCAGACGTTTTAAGAACAATACAGCAAATCAAAGCACTGAGTAGATGTGGTTTATACTTACGAGAGTGAACTGGTCATAAACCTGCATGAGGTCCTCTATCTTGTACTGCTCTAGCACCACAAAGTTGTCCAGGTTAGTGCTCCCCCTACGGGCACAGTCCTGGCAGTGCACCACATACGTTTTCCTGTTGTTGCTCTCGGTGGTGACAAACAGCAGGTTGAACACCTCCACCTACGACGCACCCGTGAGAACATAAATCAAACGTTTGTACAAAATTAAATAGACCAGCCCGAACATCTGCTTGCGTGTTTGACTTGCCTCACAGATACTGCAGTAGTGAGCCGGTTCGTTTTGCGTCCTCCCGTGCCACACCAGCTCCTTCCCAGCGCCCTGCAAATGCTCGCGCTGCATCTGGCACTGCTTGAGCGTCCTTAGCAAACAATACCTGAAGGACAAACGTAAGATCAGAGCTGTTTGCGAATCCAGTCGAATGCGTCACACGGTAGTTTCTTTCTCACTTGATCATCTCGAAGAGCTTGTGATCGGAAACTTTTATGTTCTGGGCCAAGTTCCAGGACAGGTGGATCATGGGGACGATGGATTTGACGCTCTGCAGTTTGTTCCATTCGTAGCGCTCCACGGCCAGCTTGTACTGATGGGCTGAGAACCATGACGGAGGAGAGAACGTGAAATGTAAAACACCAACTATAATTACAACAAATCTAAAAACTACTTGTAACTTCCTTCCTAATTGATGGTCTGCGGTGCCATCGCGCGGAGCATGAATTGCATGAATTTTTATGGAAGATAGATCTACTGTTGCCATGGTGACACAATACACTGTTAAGCAAACCCGCAAGATATGTTTGTAGGTGTTGAGCAGGTGATCACAGAAGTCAAGTTAGGGCTGTAATCCCACTAATCAGTCTATAGTGTAACCAAAAAGTTGATTAGTCTACTAATTACATGGGACAACAGCAAAAAAGGAGAGGATATGGAGCGAGTTATATTTTTGACTGAATCATGAGTTGAATCTAACTTGCAGATCCCTAACATACAATACACTGTTAACTAGTAGTTTTCTGTATGAATAGTTGTTTTTTATATGGACTCTTGTGCAGTTGTTGTCTTTTGAGTGCAGTTTGGTTTAATATAAATGGAGATACTTTATTGATTTGATAGCTTTTGTCACACCCCTTTTTATTCGACTACAGCCCTAGTTGAAGTGTAACTAACAGTGAAAACAACTGACTAATGCTGGCTAGCTTTTGACTGTTGTTCAAAACAGAGCTGCTGAACAGTACAAATTAACTCCCCTGTTGTAGTTTCAACTAAATCAGCTCTTTAGAGTCAGGTTATGTTAAAACGAAGCTCATAATAAATTCTATCTCGAGTCATAGAGCTTCAGAAAGAGCAGCGCCTCCAGTCGGCATCAATCCCAACTGATTGTCACGTGAAAAGGTATCAATACGTGCTGCCCGGTGGTCAAGCACACGTATGCCAGGCTCCAAGAGCAGTCGGCCGCAGTGTCATGAATTCGAATCCTGACAATGTACTGCATGTCTCCCTCTCTCTCATCCCGCGTAACTTTCCTGTCCAATAAAGCCTTCGGGCCAAAAAAAAAAAAAAGTATCAAAACATATGAAAGAAAAGTGCTATTAACCAGTGAGAGGGCCGACGTTCCAGGCGATGTTGTTGCACCAGCCGATGGCCTGAACCCAGTGGATGGTGCCAGTGTTGAGCCACACCAGGTCTCCCGGGCGCTGGATGAAGCGGTACACAGGAACACTGGCTTCATAAAGGTCTTCCAGGTTCGGCCACCACGAGCCCATCAGGAAGTTGATGTTGTTTCTGAGAAGCAGGAGTGGAGTAAATGGTTCAAAGTGTGAAGAAAAAAATAATAAGAAAGAAACTGGAGATTTATAAAACTTACTTTTCACAGAAGTCATTGATAACTCCCCAGTAAGGTTCAGGCACCGCAAACCACTCACAGTCTCCTGGTCCGATGTTGATGTTTACAGAGCAGAAGTTATTGTTCTCCTGGTGACCTACAGATGACGAGATGATTGATTAGTACTGAGCTTGAATGAACCTGAAGAAGTCACTTGTGCACCAGTGTGTACCTGGGGTTCGACTCCCAGGCACCTTCATGTAGAGCTGCACTGTGTTCATGCCCAGGATGGTGTGTCCCACGTGGCTCAGCAGGTTTCCAGCTGACACGACACGAGAAAACGCCGGCAGTTTACTGAGCTCCTGAAGCTGCTGTTTCCATCTGAACAACAGGTTCTCGTTATAGACTCAGATCACTTTACAGGAGGTTTGTGTTGTCCTAGAAAAATACTTACTTTTTCTCATCAGAAAGATCTATGTTCGTGCCAAATTTGAGATTTTTGAAAGGTCCTTTCCTCCTGCGCATTGCACTTAAATAAGAGAACAATGCCATTAAGGAAAACAGAACTCATTCAGAGTTAAAAAAAAATAATAATAAAAAAAAAGAAAGTTATGTACCAGTCTGAGGAGCCAGATTCTGCTTCAGTTTCTTTCTTTTTCTCATTTTCTTCCTGTAAGAAGGATACCAAAAGCTCGCATAAACAAACGTGAACTGTGGCTTCGTTAAATGCAGACTTGTGACTGACCCGCAGAGACTCCTGGAAGGACGAGGCCTGGTACTGAGCGTATTTGATGATGGTTGTGTGGGAGCGGCTACTCTCACAGCGCCACATTTTCCTGCTGCCAGTGGGATCCCAGTTCTCGTCTGTGGGCTGGGCCAGCTGCGTGCGCACCTCCACAAGGTGGTCCGGGTTAGCCTCCACAAGAGTCTTCGTGGAGAACAAGCCCAGATCTGGAGAAATCCACAAATCCAATGACGACATTATTTTTTCTCTCATAAAACGTATACATTTCTAATAAATGCAAATGTATTTCAAATAACAATAAAATAATCAGATAATCTTAGAAATGTAATACTAAAGACTAATACTAAAATATTATGCACTATAAAAACCAGTTCAATTAATAGATCATGTTTGTCCAATAACAAAATCTGCAATAACACTTTCAACTTGCAGGTGGTGCTGTTGTCAAACACATCAAAGACACGTCCTTTAAACCACATTGGAGTTACAGAGTCATGTGAGGACAGAGACCAGACCAGGCAACGATCATTCCGCTTACCCAGTTTGAGTGCTCCAGCCAGACCTCGAATGACTGTGACTGGGTTGGCAGCGTTAGTGCAGAATTGGTGTAGTGGAGGATAGAAAGCATCCCTCTTGTTTTCAAGCTTCAAGACAAAAGAACAACAAATACATTGAGAGGTATGTTCAGGCAAACACTGAAAAAAAGAATTTCCTCTTAAGGTTATGCCTGTGAAATAAAAATAATAGAGGCAAGATAAACTGCAAAATGATCATGATACATGTCTGTATAAAGAGGAAGTACATACATAAATACTAGGAGTAGGGGGGTTGAGCTTATCCTTTGGCAGTGGAGGAGAAGGAGGGCCGGGGGGCCGAGGAGGAGGACACTTGTCTAAGACGATGCTGTTGGTAGACAAGCCATTCTTTCCCAGATTCCTGTCGAATTAATATATAAATGTAAAATTTAACAACCAAAATAAGCTACAAAAACAAAATTAAAACAAAACTCTGTCATGTCACAAGAGCAGCCGTCAGCCCCTCAGTGGTTACCCTTACCTGCACGCTTTGAGCACCTCACTGGAGCTGGGGTAGATGGACACGGAGGACCAGGGGGCCAGACTTGCAGGGCTCTTGTGCCGAAGAGCCCCCAAAGGCTCCAACTTCAGCGGGCTGTGTGAGTCCTCCGTCCCCTTCCCGTTGACAGTGGGCCCTTGATTAGAGCTGGAGGGGCTGTTAAGGCAGGACAGGTTGCTGGCGGAGCAGGGGGAGGGTGTAGCAGTGGCTGACAGCGGTGAAGAAGCCACTGAGTGTTCTGACTTGGCGAGGACACATGGGTGGACGTTGTTGATTTTCTCTGAGCTGGGCCCTCCATGGTTACTGCAGTTATTGTTACCATCATTACTGGTAGTATTGGCTTTTCCCTTTTGCAAGGCTGAGTGCTGAGGATTGTCTGAACTTAGCGCCTTGGAGGCAGGCGAGTCAGGCCGTGACAGGCATGAGGAGTTGTCCATCACCTGCAACGGTCTGTGATTGGTCGGTCCCAGAGCAGAGGTGGTGCCGGGGCTGAGGGCTGTTCCTGCACAGTTCCTGGTGGTGGCTTCCGGTCCTGATCCATCGCTGCCCCCTGAAGGCGTGGTGTCTTTGGTGTGGACCCCTGAGGTAGTTGAGGAGTGCAGAGGGGAGGACAAGTGGTTGGGTGTGCTCTGTGGGGACGTGGGGGACAGAGACGAGGCAGAGGAGGAGACAGTGCAGGGCCCAGATGAGTGTCCCACCTGATTCAAAACTCCAGAGGAAGAGAAAGACGTCTGAGGGGAGGATGCGGAAGAGAAAGGGGGTTCTCCATTGGGGCCTGCCGAATGTGAACCTGGACCTTTTTGTAGTCCCTGGAAAGAACAAATATAGGGGGGGAAATGTTTTAATTGACATGCTTTTGCCCAAAATAAGCAGAGAAAAAAAAAAAAAGTTATGTAGTTTCTTTAATGATATGTGATGAAAACTGACGCTACCTGAGTGCTATTGTTGTTAAGCTGTTGGCTCCTCCAGGGCTCGTCTGCTTGGCTGGGGCTAGTGTTGGTGCTGCTGGTGCTGGGGTGACTGGTGGCGGTACAGTTGTGAGGTAGAGAGTTTGACTGCGTATAAGGCACGTTTCCATTGCTCGTGCTGCCACCTCCCAGACCGGCTGTGTGGTTTTTGTCCAGAGAGCCCGTGCTGAGGTGTCCTTTGAGTGCGGACGTGGGACTGGATGAACAGGAGCCGTTGGCAGTGATGCCTGTGTGATTGGAAGAGCTCACAGGGAGGCCTGCAAGATGGTTGGAAGACTCAGCCAACGGGCCATTGGGGAGGGTTGGCCGAGGCTGTCCCCCTGCTGCTGCCTTCTGCCTCATCTGACAAGGAAAAACCAAAACACTCATAAGTAAGGCCTGCAAAGCATTCCGTAACAATTACCATGAATTTGATTATTTTAACTGTATGAATGTAATTGTGCATTTTCTAATAATTGTTTTAAGTAACAATAAGACAGTCCTCACCTGCAGCTGATGCTGCTGCATGAGGGAGAACTGATTCTCCAGCTGCTCCAGCATTTGAACCTGAGGAGGCTTGAGAGTCGCTCTGTTTGTCCGCAAATGGTCCAAGAGCTGTTCATAAAAATACAAAGTCATTTATTTTAGACAATATTTATAAACCTGTTATGCCAGTCACACCTGAGGTATGAAATATTGTAAATAGTCTAATTACCTGAAGTTTCTGTGGCGTTAGATACCAACTGGGAATTGGTTGTTGATTTGAGCCATTTGTCCATGACTCTGCTCCCTGGAAACAAAAACAAACATACAACAACATCGAATGAAGCATATAATCTCTATTGGCCTCTAAAATACACGAGCATGTTGTCAAAGCAGTACCTTGACTGGGCTGGCAGTGCGTTTTCTCTTGGCAGGACTGGCCTGCGAGTCTGTGTGATTGCTGGCGGACTGGTCTGCATTCGTCTTACAAGCCTAGAAAGTACATGTGTGCATACATGGTTTTTTTCTTAATGAATAAAAAAAGGTCAAAAGTATAATGCAAAAATCTAGACAAAAAATGAATTAAAATAATTAACATTCTGACTAAATGCAGGTGAATCTATGCATATGCAAGCATTTTTTTTTTAAACAGGTATTAGAATGGTAGTTTGATTTCAAACAGATAAATAAGCTAAGTAGACAAGAAAGTAACTTTTCTAGATGATAGAATTGGAACCTCTGGAAAAATATAACATTTTCTTAACCACAATCATACTGACGGCAGCAGGAACCAGATAAATAATAGTAAGAGGCATTTTGGATGAAAATGTATAATGACAGTTGTCCAGCTGTGGTATAAATTAGAATAAATAAGTGTAATAGTGCTTCACTGTGCTCTTAAGAGTCCAACATTGGACATGTTATGTCAGACTCACCTGTTGTGTCTGTGCACTGTTCAGAGCTCCCTGTCGGGACGTGAGCTCAGCAGGAATGGGAAGGCTCCATGCCTCTTCAATACTGGGAAGCATTTTGCTCTTGTTTTGCAGACTGCCCGGCTGTAGGTTACACAACTGGGCCTATGAGAGAACCAAGTGTAAAGATGAAAACTTGTTTTGAGTCCAACTGTGGGACAGCCTGGCTGGCATAATAGCAATGCATATACAAAGCACATACTAATGTTCTAACATGTATAACAACAACCCTTTCAGATGTTTCATGCCACAGAATGGACTTCACGATTACAGTTTTTGACGAACGGAACACAGATTCATGTGGTTCCGAGCACTAACACTGCAAACTCCGGCAAAGTGCTCGGCCGTCCGTGTAACAGGCCGCATTGATTTTAAGCACAGATTTCTTGAACAGACATCATTACTGTTAATATGTTTAACCTGGGTTGAAATAGGTGAACAATTAATTAAATATCAAATAGGTATCAACTTAAAATTATAATACAATAATTTAAAAACTAAAACCTTGTTCAGCCCTACTCGGTAAGCGTGCGGGTCTCACCTGCAGCAGTTTAATGCGTTGTGTGAGCGCAGCCGTGTTGAGACAGGACTTGCTTCGTGTTGCATTGATGTAGCATTTGATTGCATCATGCGGCTGGCCACAGGACTCGTATAGCGTACCCAGGTCCATCCAGGCAGCTGCGTGGCTATGGTCCAACTGAACAGCACAGATGTAGGCCTGCAGTGCATCCATAGGCTGGTGCTGCTGCTGGTAGAGCACCCTGAAGAAATAAATCAGCAGCAACTTAAGAAGCCATTACATTGATTCAACAAAATAACAACAGGTATAAAACCAGAAATTAGAACATTTAAATCCAGTGCAAAACATGCACATAAAATTGTTTTAAGCCACTAAACAGGAATGTAATTTAAAAAGACTGATACATATCCATAGTTGCACTTACCCTATAGAGCACCAGGTGTCAGCACTGGCCTCCGACTTGTCAATTGACTGTCGATAAGAGATGAAGGCATCCTGCACCTTCCCAATACTGGAGTAGCACCTGCAAGAAAGATGAGCAGAGAAGACACTTTAAAAAGGGTTTTCTGACAAGACCGGGAAGGCCATGAAGTCAACAAGAGACCGCAGCTTTTGTATGGCATTTACCTTTGATATTTATAAGCCTTCAATAATTGATTAGGAGAGTATGGGACAGCTGTACGATTAGCCTTGTGTGTATAGAAATGCCAAAGTTTATCAAGCATTCAGGTTATGGTATGGTAAATAGAGTAATAATGTGACACTACTATTGCAGCACCAACAGCAATCCTGAATCCTCTTGAATCAAACTCAATTTGACCCATTAAATAAGCCATAACACAATTATTTGTCATTATTTGGTCAATGCGAGCCATAACTATCCTCACGCCTCCCAGCAGATGGCCTCTCAGTGACTTTGTGAACACGATCAGTGACCAGCCAAAAGGTGTGAGCGCTATCTTGAGCACACACACACAAACATACTTCGCCCTTGCACTGTTCTTACCTGCCAAGAAAGTACCAGGACTGGCCTGAGTCTGGGTCGGCCTCTATAGATTTCTGCAGACACTGGATGGCATAGCTGTCCTTGGTGCCTTTATCTCCAAGCTGCTCTGCTGTGTGATGCATCCAGCCTGAACAAGAACAAGATCACATTTGTAATGTTAGAATAACACTAAAAAATACATGAGTTTGTACATTTAAGATTCCAAATCAATTCTTAGAAAAGGAGTGGGATGAAGAAGTGTGACCTCATTTGATCCCAGGCCTGATACAATAGTATAAGTACCACCAGATCAACTGAACAATTCTAAACTAGAGGTAAACCAGGTCACAAAAAGCCAAACGAGGACAAATGAGTGGTTGAAACTGGTTATTAAGTCAGCAAATATTTGAACTGCAGACGAATCAGCGTACCACTTGAAGAAGCTCAAGTATCACCAGTGGTACCGGTGCCAGAGTTTGAGAATCCCTGCTA